>CM071631.1:25588425-25858224 GCA_036419045.1 Scirpophaga incertulas | reverse complement strand
ATATTTCAACAAAAAAAATATTGCACCATGTTATCTGCAATAGCCATAAAGTAGGATTTTTTTAAACTTCAAATGCAATTTCCCGAAAATCACTATTTTCGACTTAGATCCGTTTTCACTGAAGGTACAGATATATGCATTGATACCTTACCAATTTTATCATGTATGCATGTTTTATATTTAAATTATCATTGTCAATGAAATTATTGGATACTTTGATTATCTGTTTCATGTCAACACTAATTACGGACTTTTAAATAAAACTATAGGCGATTTTTAATTCACCTAAAACAGTTTGCATTTTAATCTACCGTAGCTATGGCTAACACCTTTATATGGACAATTTGCGAACTGAGAAATAAATAAGTATATAGAATTTTACCACGTTTCAATTTTTCAATACAAGCAAAGTGTATTTATCAATATAAAGAAATCCAATTACATCTAAAACATACACAGGAACCCTCAATAAGGGCATTTTTTCTGTTCAGGAATCAATGCCGCAACATTTAGAGCTATATATTCTATTAAGCGGAATGGCAGTCAATGTAGCTCTCATTCCCTTTAACGACACCCATTCCTTGCTTTCGTGAAATAAAAAGCTTATATCCCGAGGAAATAGCAAATTGACTTACATACATGTTTACTTTGCGAGTTTCCTGAAGCTCAGACAGGTGAAACAATTTGTCATTGTCGAGATTGAGTTAATAGGGCACACGTCAGTAACGCTCGAGATTTCAAATAACCTTAGCTCATTCTTATCCTAAGTAAGCAAAGACGAAGCTTAATGTCCTGAATTTGAAGGTTTTATTGTGGCAGAAGATGTCGACATTAAGTCAACACAGCTTGATGAAGGAAAGATTGAACACCTCAAGATAAATTATTATAACAATAAATATAACATTTTGTAGGATATTTTGTATCTACTCTTATTATGAAGGCAAAAGTCTGTATGGATTGATAGTGTTTGTTACTTTTTTACATAAAAACTACTCGATGTATTTTAATAAAACTTTACAGTAACATAACTTATACATCAAAATAACATATGAGCTACAAATTGTAAAGATATATGCCAAGTCATTTATTAATAAACCACTCGAAATACTTCGTGTGCAATGTGTGTAATGGCATAATACGAGTACTAAAGACATTTTCTAACACTCAACCTTCAGATAGTGCAAAAATCAATATGGTAGATGTTCTTATGAAAATATTTATTTTAACAATGCAACAGTAACTATTTTTAATTTTTTTGTTAATTCAGAATTTGTGTGCGTTTGACAACGATCTCACCTGATTTAAAGTGATGATGTTGCCTAAGGTGGAACACGCAAACTCAAATAGTGCCTATTTACTCTCGCCTTGAAAATCCCTATATTATAGGTATCGGGGAACAAAGACGCAGGCAGGGAATTCCATTCCTTGGCGGTTCGCATAATAAAGGACGAATCGAACCGAGAGGTACGGAGAGGTGGAATGTCGACCACATACGGATGGAGTCCCTGGCCGCGTCTCGTCGTCCGATGGTGGAAAGGTGCAGGCGGAATAAATTCATGCAATTCTTGAGCACACTCCCCGAAATGTAACCTGTAGAAAACGCACAGACATGTGACTTGGCGGCGATGTTCGAAGCTCTGGAGAGTTTTGTTTGTTAATGCCTCGTCGTTTATTAGTCTTTGGGCGCGTCTGTCAATAGCTTCCAAGGCCTCAAGCTGGTAGCGGGCTGATCCATCCCAGAGGTGCGAGCAGTATTCCATACAAGAGCGTACCTGGGCTGAATAAAGATTCAGCAATTGGCTGGGTGTGAAATACCTGCGGACCCTGGCAAGGACTCCCAATTTTTTTGATGCTGTCTTAGCCCTGGATTCTATGTAATTACCAAAATTTAGGTTGGATGACAAGTCCACGCCTAGGAAATGGATTTGTTTGGTAATAGGTACAGATACATTTCGGAAAGTAGGAGCCAAGGTGAACGGGTTCCTTTCGGCTGAGAAAAGACACGCCTGGGTTTTCGCGGTGTTGAAATTGACAAGGTTGTTGTGTCCCCACTCAGATACTGGCTGGAGTTGGTACGTTCAACCATTGCCAATCTCAGATCGTAAATTTCATACTTGTTAGCCCTTGTGCTGGAAAAATATCTCTCCGAGACGAGTGCTGCCCAAAAATACCGGGCTTAAGCAGATCGTTGATGTGAATTAAGAACAAAGTTGCGGAGAGAACAGACCCCTGAGGTACGCCAGCATTAATCGCTAATAGATCAGACGAGCAGCCATCAATGACCACTCGAATTGATCGTTCCCTCAGGAAGTCAGAAATCGTACCGTAAGCAGGAAGCTTGGCTAAGAGGCCGTCGTGCTAGACCCTGTCAAAAGCCTAAGCCTTCGAGATGTCCAGCGAGACAGCGAGCGCTTCACCGTATTTCTCGAGGGCCTCCCCCCAAAGGTGTATTGCATACACTAGAACTAGAAGATCCCCAGTAGAACGGTGCTGGCGGAAGCCGTATTGCCGATCACTGAGGAGATCATTATCTTCTAGGTATTTCAGTAAGCGGTTGTTTATTACTCGCTCCATCACTTTGCAGAGAATGGAGGTGAGAATGGAGGCGACTGCCCTTCTTTGGTACAGGTTGTACGTTAGTCATCTTCCAGGTTTCAGGCATAATCTAACGTGGGTGGTCCGAGCGCGAGCTGCCGCCGCCTGTACGCCGGCATCGTGCAGAGCATGGCCTTATACGGAGCTCCTGTCTGGGCCGACGCTCTCGGCCCGCGGGCCGTGGCGACCCTGCACAGGGCCCAGCGAGTTGTTGCCCTGAGGGCCGTACGGGGCTACTGCACGGTGTCCCATACGGCGGCATATCTGATTGCGGGAACTCCGCCGTGGGAGTTCACCGCCCACATCCTCGCCGCCGCCTATCGCGTCCGTGCGGAGGCGCGAGTTGGTAACAGGCACTTAGCGCCGCGGGAGAGGGCCTCCGCGCATGAGGAGGCCACTGTGGAAGTGGTTCGCCTGTGGTTCGAGGAGCTCCGGGAGCTGATGGGTGCCGCCTCCATTTCGAACACTCTGTTCCGAAACGTCGAGGCGATGTACCCATTCCTCACCACATGGGCGAACCGGCGTCACGGGTCGCTCACGTACCACCTGGTGCAGGTGCTAAGCGGCCATGGTTGTTTTGGCCGCTACCTGCACCGCATCGGACGTGAGCCGACCCCTGAGTGCCACCACTGTGGCGCCTGTGAGGACACCGCGCAGCATACGCTCGCGGTGTGCCCGACCATATCCGTGCGGCGTGCTGAGCTGGTCGCCGTCATGGGCGAGGACCTCTCCCTCCAGAACGTGGTGTGTGCCATGCTGGAGGGAGAGAACACGTGGGCGGTGGTGAACTACCTTCTGCGTCGACGTCATGACGCAGAAGGAGGCGGCGGAGCGCGCCAGGGAAGACGACCCTGGCGCACAGGCATGCCGCCGTAAGGGCGAAAGGGCGAAAGGGCTTAAGGGCGAAAGAGGCGCCGACGATCGAAGCTCTCGCGGCAAGGCGTCAGTGAGGGGCATTGTTAGGTTTTTAGTCGGTAGGCCGCGCACTTGGCTGGCATTCGGCCCCCAAGCGCGCGGAGAGTCCGACATAACCCCGTGGTTTTCCCGAGCCGCGGGGTATGCGTAACGCATTTTCCTAACATAAAAAAAAAAGGTTTCAGGCACAACACCAGTTCGAAAAGACAGGCGCGTCAGAACAGGAGACAACTCGGCCGCACAGTTCCTCAATACAACGGCAGGAATACCATCAGGACCACTAGCCTTATTCACATCCAGACTACGCATTATTTTGAGCACCTCCTTCTGGTAAATCCGGATAAGTAAAATCTGGTAAATCCAAATATATTTATACCTCCTATAATAATATATTACAATATATATATATATATATATATATTTAGCGAAATAGAATCTAAAGGTAATAAATCAATAATATACAACAGTAGAATTTACACTTCTGATAAAAATATTCCAGTATTTTTTTTTTTTTTGGATTTTCTACTATAGGCAAAACATTCCAGAGAAGAAAGGATTGATCAAAAAAGAAAGTGTGAATTAGTAGTGAAACAGCGAAAGCTAGCTGAAAGCTTCTAATATATCTACGCACTTGGTCAGTTTCAGGAAATATAGACACAAATTGTTATTCATTAATGGACATAAGGCAAGGAAATATAAATGTTGTAAACAATTCCCAATTAATGTCTGCTAAATTGTAAAACAATATAACTTATTTTCATTTGTCTTATTTCTACTAGTTTACCTAATATCGATTAGTCCCAAACTCAGAGAACAACACACGGATTTAAATTTAAGGCGAACCCTTTCCGTCATTTCAAATCAAAATTTACTAAATCACCACTGTAATTAATATGACGGGACATTTGCCAAATAGTTTTAAAGCTTGTTCCAAAGCACGAAGTAATGCTTTCGGTCGCACGAAAGTGAAAATTACTACAGCTTTGAGTATTCCAAGGAGACACGAAAATGTATCTTTACCACCGCTCTCTTGTATTATTACCTGTAACATTATCGCTTCCATTGTAATATTAATTTGTTGCGAACAGAACTCTACGTGCTATTTATATCTAAGTGGAGTTTTGATATTATTGCTATGATCACTTGTAATACTAGACGAACTAGTGAACAGAATGATTGATGGATGAAATCTAGGTAACCTCTTTTTTAATTAGTAGGTAATTACTTACGCACTAGGGATGGGCGCTCTAAAGTGAAACTGTTGAATTGGTCCTTTTTAATTTCGACATTCGTTATATTACTAATACAATACAATATATATTTATTACAAATTGAAATATAAATTAGTGAGATAGCTATTAAAATTGGCTTAAATAAGGTAATGTTATATCTATCTCTATAACATTTATACCAATATCAATGTATATAATAATAACAATAATAAGTGCGTAGGGAAGTGACGACCCCATCGCCCGCTGGTGGGGCATTTAATGCTTGACTGCCATAAATGCCCCATCAGTGTAGTCAGTCTCCCTCAGGGCAGCTTGTAGTGAGCTGTCGGTGAGTTGCGTCACCGAGGGTACCGATGTGCTTCAGGGCCTATGCCTTCCGCCTCTGTCTTGCCTTAACCAGCCGGACAGAGTGGAGTCGCAAGAGCAGATGCTCGAAGGGTGGAAGTGTAATAATGTCACAACGCCGACGGCGTCTCGATCGCTATCGCAGACACACCTCTCTACACCCTTAGCCGTTCACATCAATGTTGCTCTCTTCGCACCAATATTGGTCTGCTTTTTTGATAATATTGAGCGGCGAGTCACCACCTACCATATTTAAAATCAATTAGGAGGCTTTGAGAAGGCAGGTGACCGGAGTCTCTTCCATAGTCCGGTTCTCATTACCACCAAAATCGAAATGCAATAGTCCACTTTTTGACCACAAATGATAATTGTTTCTGAGCATCTAACTGGGTGTAGTCTTTGGCTGCATTTTTCATGATGCAGATAGAGATTAGATCCAGTTGGTATACTCCACGCACACTTTCATTAAATTTTGTTTAATGGCCTCTACGCGTTGGATCTGTATCCCCGCGTACGCCTTATAAAGGACCGTGTCTTATAGAAACGCGTGATTTAAGCTACAATAATAATAATATATTTATTTCTCACCATAATCAGATAAGTATTACAATATTTTGCAAGTCTATATGTCTATATTACAGCCTTCTACAACAACACTTGCACAATACACCATGTGCAAATGCTGTGCAAAAGAAAACCATGAAACACGTGTACGTCAAATGCTGTTCAGATTTATGTTCCTATAGAAGCTAGTCCGGAAAGTAAGAGTAAGGTATGGAAGTTGGAATATGAGGATTATGACTAGTAGAGGAATGGAATGGCGAGAGATAAAGGGAGGAAAGTTGCGCCGACCCCAAATAAAATTGGGAGCAGGGCAAGAGAAAAAATATTACTTACTAATTTTAATTTGCAATTTTAGTCGAGTTCCTGTATTTCAATTAATACTATTATATTTTTATATTTATATTTTCGTTTTGCACTCACGATTATAGATTGTTATTTCCCTTTTATTTTTCAAAATAAAGTACTTATATTTTGCACACTACATTACACAGGATATTAGGATAAGAGAAACATAAATATTTAAGGTTGGTGATCAGAAAATTGTAAACAAACACAATGAAGCATAATTAAGAAAAAATATATTAAATATACTGAACGTACGTACCGAAATATACTAATAGTATTAGTAAGAAAGCCCAAAGATATTCTTGAAAATAAACGTCGAGTGGGGGAGGGGAAGGATGAGAGGTGGGGCGTATATTACTTATTTAATGTATAAGTTAGTTCTGGTAATGTATTCGATTCCGGCATTTTGGCTTGCTATTAAAATCCCCGATTCGCCTAAAGCGGGACATTTTTATGCGACCGTCTCGTCTTGTAATTTTGTTCCACGGGACCAGGACGCATTTTTGTAGCAATAGAATTCGCATTCAGAATAGTAAGATTCGTATTTTCAAATCTATTATCTTTGATCAATCATTCCTTGAATTGTACAAAGAGTGTTCTTACCTACTCTTTTTTTATTTCTACTAGTAGAATATTTATCACAAGTAGAGTATTTATCACAAGTGGAATATTTATCACCAGTAGAGTATTTATCACAAGTAGAATATATCGCAAGTAGAATATTTATCAGAAGTAACATTGAAAATTCGAAAGTGAAATGTTAAGTGAAAGCCACACAGTTTTTTAATTAACTGAAACAATATCGGTTTATACGGGGATTCAAATTTATTTGGTCTACCGCTTACAATGAAAATCAAATATTTTTTAATTAAAATGAATTATTGAACATTATAATTATAAATCAGAGAGATTCCTTCCTGCATAAACTCTGTTTGTGGAATACAGTAGCAGGTTCTACAACAAGTGAGTAAATATGTATTTAAAGATGAAATATTTTGAACTTGCTGAACAGCCAGAAGTCACACGGCGCCAGATTAGGTCAGAATACGATGATTGCGGAACGGTATGGATTGAGTTTTACAGCTGATAGCCATCTGTGGCTTCAGCATAGGTCCCACACAAAAAAAAAGAGTTTCTAGTGCAGTATAGGACGATGCATTATCGTGGTGTAAAAACCAAGAATTGTCTTTCCATATTTCCCGCCTTTTTAGGCGAAAAGCGTTACGCAAACGACGCATAACGCAACTACTGTATTCACCTGATCTGGCGCCGTGCCGGGCATCTAATCTACCAACCAATCTACATAGTAATAAACATTGAACTTCAATCGTAAATGGTTCAGTTATTCGGTTTCAGCGTAACAGTTATACTAATTAACCAAAATCCAAAGGACCGCAAGGTAACGGATTAAAATTTAATACAAGATCTGTTGCGTATATGGAGTCTTCGAACGATGTTTCTCCTAATTTAAGATAAGTCGGTATTGATCCAATTAATATGCTATCGTCAAATCTTTTGATCTTACCTTATTATTTTGTTTACGATTGGCAAGATTACTAAGGCATCATTTTGTATGGATGGACATGGAAACTTTAAAATAATATAGCTTATATATCAAAATAACACATAGGTTATAATGTATAAAGATACTTAGCTGATACTCGCGACTTCGTCTGCACAAATAGTAGATTTTGTCCTACTCACTTGACACTTATCACCATGTTTTGGACATTTCACACAATATCATCATAAATTTAATTAAAATTTAATTAAAATACATTCGATCTACTCACTAAGTTTGCATAATATTAGTATGTATAATATTAGTAGAGATGAAACAGATCATAAAGAGAGAACGAGATAGAAAGATGCAATGTATTAACGTAGTAGGTATTTTTGATTCGAATTTCATGTGTACATTTATATGAGTCTTTTACGATAAAAAATAGCCATCGTGAGACAATCTGCATACACTAGCGAACAATTTCAAATATGTATATTTATTTATTTTTATTCATCTAGCAAACTTTACAGCATAAATAAATTTATTCATAACATTCAACTAAAAAAACATATACAGCCAATTTAAATGTTTGTCATACATCCATAGGTAACTCAGTTAATTGTTATAACAAAGTACATTAATAAGGAATTACCACAATTTATACAAAACAAAACTAATCATTCTGAAAAGATCATGTTACTAGGAATAATATAAGGCTGTGGTCGCGATTGTGTGTGTGAAAATTTATGTGTATGTGTATGCGAATAAATTGACAAATCCTCCTTAGTCCAGAATGGTTGACTAAGAACTAATTTCCTAACATAGGTAATCTCGTGCCCTTTGGTGGAGATGGATATGGAATGTGATTAAGGTATTTTTACATAATAACTAATAGGTTTTGTGTGATAACGTAAAAATTTAATAATCCACTTGGTAAATGAGCGGTGAATATTATAAGCATCAAAATCTTCTTCTATGATACATGTACACGATGATGCGATTATGAAATGCTGCTAAAATCTCTTACCATCTTACAATGAGAAAGATCGAATATGTGGATAAAGATGATGTGGATAATCAGTAGCAAGTAAGAGCTTTAAAATTATTAACGTTTTCTAACAGGAAAACAGTTATTCACATATTTGAAACAAAGAGATATATAATTCTTAACTTATCTATATATAAAAAAAATTAAAAGAAACCCCAGTTACAAAAAGAAAACCCCGTCTAGCAAGTTGGCTCGCGGCATGGATCCCATTATGCTGGCGGCGTTACCTCTGCACAGTGGGAGTGATACATTGGGCGAAGTAAACACCAGCCCTAAGCTCTCCTATAATTTGGACCAGTCGTGCCGACAATGATATAACTGATCTTTCTTAGACATAAGAGAGTGTCCAAAAATCGCACTCTCTAATGACAGTCTCCTAGGAGTCAATGAGATAGTTTTTCGCTATAGGTCTCAATAGGTCTTTAGTAAAATAAATGTTACCTGTTGTAAAATGATGATTACCTTCACCACCGCCAGTGACGGTGTGAATGAGGAGCACCACGACGCAAACGCACCGCTGCCCCTCCACCGACATATCTGCGGCTCACACCTGTAACAAAGATAAATGGGATGTCAGAACAGACGCTCATTTGTTATGAGACTTCACAAAGATGGTCATTTTATATTTAGGTTTAAATGCGTAACAACTTAACTTATTTTAATTTAACTTATTTAATTAGATTACCGTGCATGTGTCTATGCACATAAACGGTAATTAAATAAGTACTTACTATTAAGCATATAGCAATTGTTGCGTTTTCCCGAACGCCCGTAATTTGGTTATATTATTTAACTATATAATAATATTGCTTACTTACCGGTCCGTAGTTCTGGCTTGGCTTGAACGTGTGTTTTGTGTGTGTACTAATGTGCCCTACCGTATGTGGTTATAAATATATATCATAAACTACAATACTTGTAGTGTAAAAAATAGGAGAACGGCGTGGCCGACCACTTTTCCAAATGTAAATGTAATCCGTCGAAACCGTAATATGCCAATATTACCAATGGTATATTTAAATACACTTTATACACGTAACGAAAACGTAATGTCAAAATTTTTTTTTTATTACTTTTTTAAATTTCCTTTTCCGCGGTCCGAAACTCATACGTCCTAAACAATCCCCCACCCCGAGATGAGCAACCCTCATCTCGCTAGTCTACCGGTAGACGGGACAGGGTTGCCACCGCACGGCGCATCACAGAGTCGCCGATCGAGATACTCTGCGAACCGAGGTACACCGTCAGAGCCTGGATAAAGCTTCAAAATGCGTCCTCTACGCCAACGTAGAGGAGAAAGATTTGAATCCTTAATCAGGACAAGATCCCCTACCCGTGCAGGAGCCGTTTTATCTGTCCATTTCAGCCGCTGCTGCAACATGTGCAAATACTCCGAA
Source organism: Scirpophaga incertulas (assembly GCA_036419045.1). Taxonomy (NCBI): domain Eukaryota; kingdom Metazoa; phylum Arthropoda; class Insecta; order Lepidoptera; family Crambidae; genus Scirpophaga; species Scirpophaga incertulas. Next base: position 25,848,279 of record CM071631.1, on the reverse strand, counting down.
TAAAACCGTTTATTAAAAATTTTGTGACATCTGTTGCAGCATTTGAAAGCGAGAAAGTCGACTCAGTGGTACATTCCCAAAGGGATACTCAGGGAGAGCTGCAAGGGGCTGGCCGATGAGGAAATGACCCGGTGTCAAAACCTCCATATCGTTGGGATCCGAAGAGAGTGGGCATAAAGGCCGTGAATTTAAAGTTGCTTCCACTCTGTAAAAGACCGTAGTAAGTTCCTCGAACGTAAGAACCGTTTCCCCATATAACACGTCTCAAATGTGTCTTAGCCACCTTCACGACAGCCTCAAAGATGCCTCCCCAATGAGGACATCCAGGAGGATCAAACTTCCACGTAATGCCCTGAGTAGCCATTGCTTGTCCCAAGTCCGTACTATGTTTCGTTAAAAAATCATGGACCTCCTTAAGATACCTGTCAGCACCCTGATAATTTGTGCCGCAGTCCGACCGTACCAAACTCGGTAACCCCCTCCGTGAAACAAAACGTCCGAACGCCGCGATAAACGCTTCCGTACTAAGCGAAGATACTATTTCTAAATGTACTGCCTATTTAATGTGCTTCCCGAGTGTATCACAAACATGATTCAATAACCGAGTAAGTAACGCAGCTCCCGAGAGCTCCAATTTGGGTATGGTTTGGCGGTTGCGTATAGGAGCCACCTTGCTCTTCACCGTGATTAGATGTAACGCTACTGAACCATCTGGCTGTATCGTCCGAAGATATACGACTGCCGCGAACCCGATTCCGAGGCGTCACAGAAACCGTGAAGTGACGCATGATACTTCCCCGGTGGAAGTATTTTACGAGGTATAGCAACCCTTCCGATAGTGGGTAACTGATCAATAAATGCGAGCCAGTCCGTTAAGAGTTCAGTAGGTAGGGTCTCATCCCACTTAAGCTCAGCCAACCATAACCGTTGTAGAAAACATTTAGCCCAAAAATTTATAGGAGCGATCCACCCGTTAGGATCATAGATACGAGCAACCGTAGACAGGACTAGCCGCTTAGTCCATATCTTTTCCGTTATTGTTAAAACCGAAAGGAAAAGATGTCAGGAACCGGTAAATACTGAACACCTAAAACCGATGTTGAACGAGGAGAGTCCGGATTCTCAAATAACAATGGATCTTGAACGTGATCCGCTGGTAGTCCTTCTAAGAGACGTGGACTGTTCGAAATCCATTTCCGTAGTTCATAGCCAGCCGTTGCCAATAACGCTATGAGCTCGTTACGTAAAATTAAAGCCTCCTGTTCCGAAGATCCACCCGTGATAACGTCATCGACAAAAATTTCCGACTCTAAGACGTCCGCCGCACGAGGGAATCGAACGCGTTCCCGTTGAGCGAGTTCCAACAAGCACCGCATCCATCCAGGGGCTAGATTTCAAACCGTACGTGTTTGTGTTCAGTTCGTAGACGCGTAATGGGTGAGACGGGTCCTCGCGCCAAAGAATCAGCTGATACCGTCTATCAGCCTCATCAATCACCGTTTGCCGGAACATCATGCGTATATCCGTCGCGAAGACCACCTGGTGTCTACGAAAGGCCGAAATAAGATCCGAAATATCTTTATGTAGTTTAGCACCCGAGTGCAGGATTTGGTTCAATGAAACACCGTTAGAGGAAGGGGCCGACCCGTCAAACACGACCCGTATCTTACCGCTATCCGATTTAAAAACCGCGTGATGTGGTATGAAATAGTGTTCTTCCGATGAGTAGTCCCTCCGTGCCAGGGACATGTGACCTAATTGTACATATTCCCGCATGAACTCAATGTATTTGTCGCGAAACTCTGTATCTCGCTTCATGCGACGTTCCATAGAAAGCAGGCGTTTCTCAGCAGTGAGGTAGGACTGCCCCAGCGGTTTGCGAATGCTCACAAAGGGCAAACGAGTAACGAAACGACCGTTCGGTAACCGATAAACATTTTCGATAAAATGGCGCTCGCATTCTTCGTCGAGCGGGTCCTTCCGTGAAACCGTGGGTACCTCTTCTGTCTCCCAAAAACGCTGTACTAAATCCGAAAGAGAAACGCCCGTAAAAACCGTATCAGAAACCGTATCATATGCTGGGCCCATAATCATATATCCGTAGTGCGATGGTATAGCAACCAAGCCATTATTATTTAAATTTATAGTGCGTCCGGTGCACAATAATTGACCAAGCACATCAGTACCAAGCAACAAATCAATTTTTCCAATATTTAAAAATTTTCTGTCAGCCAAAGACAGGTGAGAAGCCGAGTTCAAAATTTCCGAAGGTAATTCCACCTGTGGATGTTCTCCTAAAATATCATGCAACACTAGTGCTGTAACTGTAATAACAGGTTGAGAGACCGATTCTCCAACAATGTAAAGGTACATTGACCATAAACATGTGACACGAGCACATCACCTATGCCACGAACCGAAATATTATTATTAAATATGTATAGGCCTAACCGTCTCGCCAAATTAACTGTTATCATGCAACCTTGCGAACCGTGTCCGCTAGAGCCCGTGCTCTAACATAAAAACCGTTAATATCACAAATCCTTACCGCAACGGTAGGCAATAAAATAGTATTTAAAAAGGTTGCATTTGGCGAGGCGGCGGCGACTACCTATTCTTGAACGTCACTATGAAATGAAGCATTCACCCGATTAAAAACCTGGGCTGCCGACAGCGCCAGAGGGTTATATGTAGGGGGTCTCGAGCGCCCCAATGGTGCCCGAGTCAGGTGCCAACTGGCATCCGGTGTCCGGTAACCAACCGGATGACCGAAAGATGGCGGCGTGTTCCTCAATCGCGGCCGTTCCGCGAGTGGTGGTGAGAAACCCCTCGCTCTCGCTGCATACGAGGCCGCAGACGCATACTGTTCCGCAGTGACGTCACGAGATTCGTCCGCTTGAATATGCCCTATGCCCGCTGCATAGGGTGCTTGTACCATAGGCCCGGTGCCTCCCCCACCCGTATGTGGAGATGCCTGTGAAGTAGGCCTAAAGCCACCCCCACCCGTATATGGAGGTGTCGCGCGCACGTCCACCCGTCGAGGCGACGCTCGTCCAGAATGAGGAGGTGAAGTCCGTACTTGTCCGCTTTGACCCCCTGAAGGAGAACCAATCCGTGCCGCTGCAGGCCTAACTCCACCATTCCTATTCAGGCATAACATCCCGTGATGTTTGCCGTTACAATGAATACATGGCCGTGCCACTGCACAACTATTAACAAGATGATCCCCTAAACAAAAATAACATAACTTGTGATTTTGCACAAAACGCCTCCGCTGTTGAGGGGAACAATTTATAAAATGTTGGCATTTAGATATAAAATGGCCTATGATGCCACAAAAGGTGCAACCAACCCGCTTGGATTGCAACCTATTATTAATAGTATGGTCCGATGTAGCCATACCTACCCTAGTCCCCCGAGTGGGTGGCCTAATCCTACCCTGACTGAATACAGGTCTTCCCTGACTGGACACAGGCCTCCCAGATGGCCCTGAGGTAGCCGTTGCAGGAGGTGAGCCTACATTGTCAACAATCCGTGCTTCTTCCTCCAAGAAGGTCAAAAGGTCAATAAATTTAGGCAACGGGCTTGCCTCATCTCCGCTTCCATATTTTTGTTCAAATCTTAATTTTAAATCAGAGGGTAACTTATTCAATACAATATGGAGCAACAAGAATGACCACTCCGTTACTGGTAAATTTAATTTCTCCAAACAATTATAGGCCACCTTTAATGGATTTAAAAAATCATCCCTTATAAACATGATATTCCTTAAATAAGGCAAATTAATATCTTTGCCACATGGGCATCCGCAATTAACCTAATATTTTGATATCTGCCCATCAATAGCGCCCTTGCAGTCTCATAATTGTTATCTGTTATGGTTAAATGTGAAATAACCTGGTGAGCGTCTCCCGATAGACAACTGAACAGATAACTTAATTTTTGTGAGAGTGATATATCCATCCGACAATGTACCAAAGAATCAAAAATGTTAATAAATGACATCCAAGTTTCATACCCACCAGAATACTTGGGCAAATTTAAATCCGGCAATCTAGTATAAATTGAGGCATTACTACTTGACTGACCCTTAACCGTGGGACTACTGGCCAGATCCAGTGTCCTTACCGCCTGAATAATGCTGTCATAATATTCTAAGCATTGCTTGTAGTCTGCCTGAGCTTGAATCAACCTTGCCTGCAAAGTTTCATTGTCTGGATTCATGTCAGCCCTATCATAACACATTTGTAAAGCTTGATCCAGATCCGCCATGTATCTGTTCGCATTTGAAGCCCGCTCTTTCAAGGCCTCAACCCTGTCTGGTCTACTCACCAGAGAAAATGCGCTTACCAACCATTGTAATATGCGACGAATTTCGTTGTAACCGTCCGACATTTTAATAATTATAGTAAATACAAAACAAAGAATTTACAAAATAACAGGTCCGTAACCGAAAAGGAAACCACGCTCTGCTACCAAAAAATGTTGCGTTTTCCCGAACGCCCGTAATTTGGTTATATTATTTAACTATATAATAATATTGCTTACTTACCGGTCCGTAGTTCTGGCTTGGCTTGAACGTGTGTTTTGTGTGTACTAATGTGCCCTACCGTATGTGGTTATAATATATATCATAAACTACACAATACTTGTAGTGTAAAAAATAGGAGAACGCGTGGCCGACCACTTTTCCAAATGTAAATGTAATCCCGTCGAAACCGTAATATGCCAATATTTATCCAATGGTATATTTAAATACACTTTATACACGTAACGAAAACGTAATGTCAAAATCTTTTTTTTTATTACTTTTTTAAATTTCCTTTTCCGCGGTCCGAAACTCATACGTCCTAAACAATCCCCCACCCCGAGATGAGCAACCCTCATCTCGCTAGTCTACCGGTAGACGGACAGGGTTGCCACCGCACGGCGCATCACAGAGTCGCCGATCGAGATCTCTGCGAACCGAGGTACACCGTCAGAGCCTGGATAAAGCTTCAAAATGCGTCCTCTACGCCAACGTAGAGGAGAAAGATTTGAATCCTTAATCAGGACAAGATCCCCTACCCGTGCAGGAAGCCGTTTTATCTGTCCATTTCAGCCGCTGCTGCAACATGTGCAAATACTCCGAATAAAACCGTTTATTTAAAATTTTGTGACATCTGTTGCAGCATTTGAAAGCGAGAAAGTCGACTCAGTGGTACATTCCCAAAGGGATACTCAGGGAGAGCTGCAAGGGGCTGGCCGATGAGGAAATGACCCGGTGTCAAAACCTCCATATCGTTGGGATCCGAAGAGAGTGGGCATAAAGGCCGTGAATTTAAAGTTGCTTCCACTCTGTAAAAGACCGTAGTAAGTTCCTCGAACGTAAGAACCGTTTCCCCAATAACACGTCTCAAATGTGTCTTAGCCACCTTCACGACAGCCTCAAAGATGCCTCCCCAATGAGGACATCCAGGAGGATCAAACTTCCACGTAATGCCCTGAGTAGCCATTGCTTGTCCCAAGTCCGTACTATGTTTCGTTAAAAAATCATGGACCTCCTTAAGATACCTGTCAGCACCCTGATAATTTGTGCCGCAGTCCGACCGTACCAAACTCGGTAACCCCCTCCGTGAAACAAAACGTCCGAACGCCGCGATAAACGCTTCCGTACTAAGCGAAGATACTATTTCTAAATGTACTGCCTATGTTAATGTGCTTCCCGAGTGTATCACAAACATGATTCAATAACCGAGTAAGTAACGCAGCTCCCGAGAGCTCCAATTTGGGTATGGTTTGGCGGTTGCGTATAGGAGCCACCTTGCTCTTCACCGTGATTAGATGTAACGCTACTGAACCATCTGGCTGTATCGTCCGAAGATATACGACTGCCGCGAAACCCGATTCCGAGGCGTCACAGAAACCGTGAAGTGACGCATGATACTTCCCCGGTGGAAGTATTTTACGAGTATAAGCAACCCTTCCGATAGTGGGTAACTGATCAATAAATGCGAGCCAGTCCGTTAAGAGTTCAGTAGGTAGGGTCTCATCCCACTTAAGCTCAGCCAACCATAACCGTTGTAGAAAACATTTAGCCCAAAATATTATAGGAGCGATCCACCCGTTAGGATCATAGATACGAGCAACCGTAGACAGGACTAGCCGCTTAGTCCATATCTTTTCCGTTATTGTTAAAACCCGAAAGGAAAAGATGTCAGGAACCGGTAAATACTGAACACCTAAAACCGATGTTGAACGAGGAGAGTCCGGATTCTCAAATAACAATGGATCTTGAACGTGATCCGCTGGTAGTCCTTCTAAGAGACGTGGACTGTTCGAAATCCATTTCCGTAGTTCATAGCCAGCCGTTGCCAATAACGCTATGAGCTCGTTACGTAAAATTAAAGCCTCCTGTTCCGAAGATCCACCCGTGATAACGTCATCGACAAAAATTTCCGACTCTAAGACGTCCGCCGCACGAGGGAATCGAACGCGTTCCCGTTGAGCGAGTTCCAACAAGCACCGCATAGCCATCCAGGGGCTAGATTTCAAACCGTACGTGTTTGTGTTCAGTTCGTAGACGCGTAATGGGTGAGACGGGTCCTCGCGCCAAAGAATCAGCTGATACCGTCTATCAGCCTCATCAATCACCGTTTGCCGGAACATCATGCGTATATCCGTCGCGAAGACCACCTGGTGTCTACGAAAGGCCGAAATAAGATCCGAAATATCTTATATGTAGTTTAGCACCCGAGTGCAGGATTTGGTTCAATGAAACACCGTTAGAGGAAGGGGCCGACCCGTCAAACACGACCCGTATCTTACCGCTATCCGATTTAAAAACCGCGTGATGTGGTATGAATAGTGTTCTTCCGATGAGTAGTCCCTCCGTGCCAGGGACATGTGACCTAATTGTACATATTCCCGCATGAACTCAATGTATTTGTCGCGAAACTCTGTATCTCGCTTCATGCGACGTTCCATAGAAAGCAGGCGTTTCTCAGCAGTGAGGTAGGACTGCCCCAGCGGTTTGCGAATGCTCACAAAGGGCAACCGAGTAACGAAACGACCGTTCGGTAACCGATAAACATTTTCGATAAAATGGCGCTCGCATTCTTCGTCGAGCGGGTCCTCCGTGAAACCGTGGGTACCTCTTCTGTCTCCCAAAAACGCTGTACTAAATCCGAAAGAGAAACGCCCGTAAAAACCGTATCAGAAACCGTATCATATGCTGGGCCCATAATCATATATCCGTAGTGCGATGGTATAGCAACCAAGCCATTATTATTTAAATTTATAGTGCGTCCGTGCACAATAATTGACCAAGCACATCAGTACCAAGCAACAAATCAATTTTTCCAATATTTAAAAATTTTCTGTCAGCCAAAGACAGGTGAGAAGCCGAGTTCAAAATTTCCGAAGGTAATTCCACCTGTGGATGTTCTCCTAAAATATCATGCAACACTAGTGCTGTAACTGTAATAACAAGTTGAGAGACCGATTCTCCAACAATGTTAAAGGTACATTGACCATAAACATGTGACACGAGCACATCACCTATGCCACGAACCGAAATATTATTATTAAATATGTATAGGCCTAACCGTCTCGCCAAATTAACTGTTATCATGCAACCTTGCGAACCCGTGTCCGCTAGAGCCCGTGCTCTAACATAAAAACCGTTAATATCACAAATCCTTACCGCAACGGTAGGCAATAAAATAGTATTTAAAAAGGTTGCATTTGGCGAGGCGGCGGCGACTACCTATTCTTGAACGTCACTATGAAATGAAGCATTCACCCGATTAAAAACCTGGGCTGCCGACAGCGCCAGAGGGTATATGTAGGGGGTCTCGAGCGCCCCAATGGTGCCCGAGTCAGTTGCCAACTGGCATCCGGTGTCCGGTAACCAACCGGATGACCGACGAGAGATGGCGGCGTGTTCCTCAATCGCGGCCGTTCCGCGAGTGGTGGTGAGAAACCCCTCGCCTCTCGCTGCATACGAGGCCGCAGACGCATACTGTTCCGCAGTGACGTCACGAGATTCGTCCGCTTGAATATGCCCTATGCCCGCTGCATAGGGTGCTTGTACCATAGGCCCGGTGCCTCCCCCACCCGTATGTGGAGATGCCTGTGAAGTAGGCCTAAAGCCACCCCCACCCGTATATGGAGGTGTCGCGCGCACGTCCACCCGTCGAGGCGACGCTCGTCCAGAATGAGGAGGTGAAGTCCGTACTTGTCCGCTTTGACCCCCTCCTGAAGGAGAACCAATCCGTGCCGCTGCAGGCCTAACTCCACCATACCTATTCAGGCATAACATCCCGTGATGTTTGCCGTTACAATGAATACATGGCCGTGCCACTGCACAACTATTAACAAGATGATCCCCTAAACAAAAATAACATAACTTGTGATTTTGCACAAAACGCCTCCGCTGTTGAGGGGAACAATTTATAAAATGTTGGCATTTAGATATAAAATGGCCTATGATGCCACAAAAGGTGCAACCAACCCGCTTGGATTGCAACCTATATTAATAGTATGTCCGATGTAGCCATACCTACCCTAGTCCCCCGAGTGGGTGGCCTAATCCTACCCTGACTGAATACAGGTCTTCCCTGACTGGACACAGGCCTCCCAGATGGCCCTGAGGTAGCCGTTGCAGGAGGTGAGCCTACATTGTCAACAATCCGTGCTTCTTCCTCCAAGAAGGTCAAAAGGTCAATAAATTTAGGCAACGGGCTTGCCTCATCTCCGCTTCCATATTTTTGTTCAAATCTTAATTTTAAATCAGAGGGTAACTTATTCAATACAATATGGAGCAACAAGAATGACCACTCCGTTACTGGTAAATTTAATTTCTCCAAACAATTATAGGCCACCTTTAATGGATTTAAAAAATCATCCCTTATAAACATGATATTCCTTAAATAAGGCAAATTTAATATCTTTGCCACATGGGCATCCGCAATTAACCTAATATTTTGATATCTGCCCATCAATAGCGCCCTTGCAGTCTCATAATTGTTATCTGTTATGGTTAAATGTGAAATAACCTGGTGAGCGTCTCCCGATAGACAACTGAACAGATAACTTAATTTTTGTGAGAGTGATATATCCATCCGACAATGTATCAAAGAATCAAAAATGTTAATAAATGACATCCAAGTTTCATACCCACCAGAATACTTGGGCAAATTTAAATCCGGCAATCTAGTATAAATTGAGGCATTACTACTTGACTGACCCTTAACCGTGGGACTACTGGCCAGATCCAGTGTCCTTACCGCCTGAATAATGCTGTCATAATATTCTAAGCATTGCTTGTAGTCTGCCTGAGCTTGAATCAACCTTGCCTGCAAAGTTTCATTGTCTGGATTCATGTCAGCCCTATCATAACACATTTGTAAAGCTTGATCCAGATCCGCCATGTATCTGTTCGCATTTGAAGCCCGCTCTTTCAAGGCCTCAACCCTGTCTGGTCTACTCACCAGAGAAAATGCGCTTACCAACCATTGTAATATGCGACGAATTTCGTTGTAACCGTCCGACATTTTAATAATTAAAGTAAATACAAAACAAAGAATTTACAAAATAACAGGTCCGTAACCGAAAAGGAAAACCACGCTCTGCTACCAAAAAATGTTGCGTTTTCCCGAACGCCCGTAATTTGGTTATATTATTTAACTATATAATAATATTGCTTACTTACCGGTCCGTAGTTCTGGCTTGGCTTGAACGTGTGTTTTGTGTGTACTAATGTGCCCTACCGTATGTGGTTATAAATATATATCATAAACTACAATACTTGTAGTGTAAAAAATAGGAGAACGCGTGGCCGACCACTTTTCCAAATGTAAATGTAATCCCGTCGAAACCGTAATATGCCAATATTTATCCAATGGTATATTTAAATACACTTTATACACGTAACGAAAAACCGTAATGTCAAAATCTTTTTTTATTACTTTTTTAAATTTCCTTTTCCGCGGTCCGAAACTCATACGTCCTAAACAGCAATTATATTTGACATTTTATATTTTTGACATTTTATAAATTTGATTATTTAGGTTTATTTGAGAATTGTAGTCTAAAATAATTTGTTTAAATAGTGATAAAAGCCACAATAAGCACGATACAAACATACATTTTACATGCTGACTTCGGCGAATCATGTGTAACCTACAAAACAATCAAATACCTAATTGTCTGAATTAACATGATGATAACTGTATCCATAATTTGTGCAAAGAAAGTTTAGTTTTATTATTGTCGCTTATAATTCGCGTGTTTATAAGACACGGTCCTTTATAAAACGTGCGCGGAGATACAGATCCAACGCGTAGAGGCCATTTAAGCGAAATTTAATGAAAGTGTGCGTGGAGTGTACCAACTGGGATTAATCTCTATCTGCACTGAAATACTAAAGATTAGATGCAATTACATGCACAGAAACTATTGTTATTACTGGTCAAAATGTTTGTGGATATTGCATTTCGATTTTGGTGGTAATGAAAACCGGGCTATTTAAAACAGCAGACCAATATTGGTGCGAAGAGAGCAACATTGGTGTGAACGGCTATGGGTGAAGAGAGGTGTGTCTGCGACAGCAATCGAGACACCATCGGCGTTATGAAATTATTAAACTTCCACCCTTCGAGCATGTGCTCTTGCGACTCCACTCTATCCGGCCGGCTAAGGCAAGACAGAGGCGGGTAGCATACGCCCCCCTGAAGCAGATCATTACCATCGGTGACGTAATTCACCGACAGCTCGCCACAAGTTACCCTGAAAGAGACTGACTGCACTAATAGGGCAGTTAAGGGGCATTAAATGCCCCACCAGTGGGCGATGGGGTCGTCACTTCTCTACACACTTATTTATTATTACATATTGAGGAGTTAACAAAAGTTATGGGCAACTATACTAAAATGTTTATTCACTACGATAAGTGAAACTATTACGTAATATATTACCTAATACATACGTGTAAAAGTGATTGTAAAATCCTATTTGAAAAATAAATTTTTAGTTTGTAAAAAACTAAAAGTTAAGGCAAATTTAAACTTTTATTTAACATAGGATACAGAAATAAAAGATTTATGATTGAATTTGAGATTATTATGTAGATATCTAGAGACCCAGATAAACAGGCATATTCACACATGCTGAAATTCCTGTGGGACCGCGACCCAAACCGGCTAAATTGAGAAAGGCATCTGTATATATAATACATTGCGGGTAATAAAAGTGGTCAATTGTTGGGTTTACAGATAGCATTTTAAGTTTCTAATATCATTTATGTTATTCAAGTACGTAATGGCTTATCATTAAATACTTAGTGTTGACATAAATATTGTTACAAGGATAATTTTTTTTCTATCGTATGTAATATGAATTACTTTAATTTGTGTTAGTTAATACATTAATATTTAGACAATAAAAATATATGAAACATTCAAAACGATATCATTGGTTGTAATGTAATCCTTTAAAACATTAAGTTTTATCAATAGTTGCTTCTTCTTCATACATAAGCGTAGGGACCAGCTTAACTCCAAGCACAGCCAGACGCGCCTGTTTTAACAGTCTGTCTTGTTCAGTGACTATGGAGACATTTACAGATCGATTCACTCTGTTTCCTGTCTTCAATCAAATCTATAAATTTCAATTATCAAAATAAACTCATATATATTATCAGTTGTACTAAATTTGGTTTTTATTTTTATGTGATATATTTACAAACAAGTAGACTGCCCAGCTGATGATAAGAGATTACAGTTATTCCCTATGATATATATCGTTCCTGTGAGATTTTTAGTAAATCTGCAACAGCCCCCTTTTTTCCCTCTGCTGGAAAGTAGAGGCTGAGACTCCTCATGGATACCACCGTAGCCAAGAGCCACGGTGATTTTCTTGGATTCCAAGCCGATCGATGCGGCTGAACCTTGAACGTAAGGTCCATGGCCATATGTTTTGAATGAAAGGGAACAGTCCAGATTCTACATTACAGCTTTATAGCGAGACATACCTATGTTCAACTTTTATTGTGGGTGTTAACTATAATAATAATTAATGCACAAGTCTTTTATTTTTTTCCTTCAGGAGAGACAGAATGAATCATAACGAACAAAAAGAATAAATCTGTAAATAAATATTAGTTACCCTGAATCCAACTGACTAAAAAATTTCATGCTCATGATGAAAAATGCATTTATATTAACACGCAAACTGAAATTGGAGATACGGAAATGATGATACTTTGAGAACTTCCCGTCCAAAAGTTTCCGATTTTAAACTGTAAAGTTGACAAAATCCAGGTGCGAATGATTTGGCAGTCATCGAGCAAAAGAAAACTTCAAATCCAGAGGCAGAAGGTAGAATTTTGCGTTGCACCACAATTGGAACAAACAATGCCATACTTTCTCTAATACAGCCAACACGCGAACGGTAAACTTCTGGCGAAAACTTGGAAGAAGTCGGCGAAGTTTGAATATGTGTAATCTGGAAGTTCCCATTGAATGCAATAACATTTGTCATTAAATTAATGGAAGCGCGGTTTTGGGGCCTGGGAATTCTATTTCACCTGCACCGACGAGTCATTTATGGATTAAGTATTTTCTTTAGTGGAAATACAATAGAAGACTTATTACTCTGTCATATTCACTTTTACCCACAAACACTATCACAAAAAAGTTACATATCCCTACTAACATTATTAACGCGAAAGTTTGTAAGTATGTGTGTTTCTTACTCTTTCGCGTAAAATGTACTGAATTGATTTTAGTTAAACTGTACAATAATACAGATTATACATCAGAATGACACATAGGCTACAATTTATAAAGATACTAGCTGGTGCCCGCGACTTCGTCTGCACAATATATTTATTAGTTACAACTTAGGCTTAACTTAACATATTGTAAAGTTTCCATTAAATCCATTGAGTAGTTTTTACTTGAAAGAGAAACAAACATCCATCCATAATTACAAACTTTCGCATTTATAATATTAGTAGGGATTGTGTCAAGTATGACGATAAGAGTCAAGTAAGTAGCAAAAAATGTACCATCTATGCAGACTAAGTCGCGGGCATTAGCTAATAAGTAACGTTTACAACACATTTAAGACCTAATTAATTCTTCCAAATTGTAACGCGACACAATATTAATAAAATTAAAACTTTCTCTAACTTTAACATCTCATTGTATTGCGTATGAAAAATAATTGATTTATTATATATTAAATTAAGTAGGTATCTATAATTAATATGGGAAATGTTAGTATTTTGTGAGATGAAATATAAATCATAATACATGGAAGACGAAAACGTCCGTCACAATAATTTTGGAAGTAAGATAATTTTGGATGACACTGATGGTGATAAACTTCTCATCACTGAGAAGTTTACGAAGACAATTAGAGATTTGATGGAATCCAAATATTTACCGTCACAAATGAAACCAACAATGAAAACAAGATTAAAATTTATGGCCAAAACAATTTCATCCCAAAAAATTAATCTGCCTACCGAACAGGTAACTTTTTTGTTTAATTACAAAGTAAAGATTAATTAATGGAAACATGATCCCGCACCGTTTACCTTCCCGTAATTATCTTTCTGATTCGTCAACTGTAATGGAATTTTTATTGTGTGGGCATTACCGGCCATTTTGCGTCGCCATTGTTTGTGGAGCTTAGAAAAATATATCGTAAGTCAGGTGGAATGAATGGAGGGCAAGATGAATTCTTTGTTGGAGTTTCGACGTGCCATGGGAGTCGTATTCTTGGGAATATTGTGATGATGTTTCTAGAATTTGAACAACTGTCGAAATGCCTGATGATATGCTTACAGATAATAATGTTACACCGGAAATAAATAACTAGTTGAACTGGTCCAGTAATTTTTTGACTGACTACTTCGTTCTCCTACACTACCCACATTGCTGCTACGGAGAAAGACAACCTCCCACCGCATCGTAAAACATTAAAATCTCGCACCCCCATTTTCACTCTCTTTTGCTGTCCTGACCTCTGCGTGGAAGTAGTGCTAGTCTACACGTTGCTCAGAAATACCGTATGAAACTAGCCGGTGCCCGCGACTCCGTCTGCCGGCGGCATCACCCCCGCTGCCAAACCCTCCATGATCCCTTAGTTCGGCAGTCTTCAGCATCGCCAAGACTAGGTTCCCTCATGATAAGGCCGGCGTCACTTTGACTTCCCGCGCCTCTTCTAGCGCTTTTGGGCCCCCTTTATGGGCCTGCGCTGCATCGCCCCTCTCCTGAGGGGCGGTCGCCCTCACGATTTGCCTGTATGGTTTTAGAACCTGGGCCAGGCTGAGTTTAGTCGGTAGGTCACGTGGCCGGATCGCTCTGGTCGCGTGGAGTCCGACATAACCTCCGTGACACTTGCCGTTGCGGGGGTATCCTGGGTACGTTTCGTGCTCCTTGTGAGGATTCTCAGCCTTCCTCTCCTGAGGAAAAAAAAAGCGACTTCGTCTGCGCAGGACATGTAGCGTCACATTTTGGGCAATTCACACAATATCTTTATAAGTTGTACCTTATATGTTATACTGATGTTATATATCATTGTAAAGTTTCATTAAAATCCATTCAGTATTAGTTTTTACATGAGAGAATAACAAACATCGATCCATACATACAAACTTTCGTGTTTATAATATTAGTAGCTATTTGGATTATTTTGTAGTATTTGCTATTTTAGTAAAACATCTTTACTTACAGACACTTGTAACTCAATTGTCCGTCTCACTTATGAAGTTAAGCTGGTACTTCTTTATGTGATATAATATCTTATATCCCAGTATTATATCTCGAAACATAAATTCATATCTCCTACGATACTATTATATGGAACTTTTTATATTAGGATATAATGTATATATCTCTAGCTATAAACATATCACCAATCTATCGAGAAATATTTCCATGAAGATATACCTCAATTCTATTCCTTACACACTCTTTCCCACAAACTTCTATTTTATCTCCTCTCCCTCGTAGTGATAATGAAGAACCTATGCACAATTTAGAAAAAAATAAATTTTATATTGGTTTAAGATGTTGTTATTGTGATTCCTTAATGTTGAAAGAAGCGTTGTAATACGTTTGTAGAAGAATATATCTCATAGTATGAAAGCCGACGTGATGTTATATTTACTAAATCTAATATTGAATAGTTAGTTTTAGCTTGAGTCAATTTCAATTAATATTCAAACAATAGGCGAGAAGTAGTGGTGAAGCTTACAACGTATCTGTACATAATCTAGAAACTGATCTAGATGAGAACAATCTAATAAAAGCACGGACTATAAGTACGCGGAGGTAAATACTCTGATATAATAAACACATTCAAATACTATGAAAGATTATAAGCACCTTGTCAATCTATAATTTCTTTGTAGACCTTTTAAATTGAAACATAAGATAGTTAAGTTTAAAAAGCTTTACTATTGCTTAATTATTATTATTAAGTTTATTATTTTATATTTATAAAAGATAATAATTACATATATAAACAACACATCACACACACACGCACACACAGACAATGTAATTAATTATATATGGTTGATAAATTAGTCATTGCAAATATTACAAATAAAATTTCTGGCCTTTTCTAGTTGACCATTAAGTCAACTAGAAAAGTGCAAACATAAAGCTTGTTATACTGTTTAAAACATAGTACTGTTAAGGATTATTTAAATGATAACAATGCTTCGGTTTAATTTTAATGTCTTAATAGTTACGTTGCCAAATCTTTTGACTATAGTAAAAACAATGAAAATTTAACTTTTACAGATATAATGTGAAGTGGAAATAAACTTGTAAAGTAAGTTGGGTTCAGACTATTTATCTAATAGATGACTTTAAAAATGCCGGGAAAAAAAAATATTGTCCTTGCTGCTTTTCTTGCCCTTATTTCCCGTGGTTGGTCAATGTTAATCAATGGCGTAACAATGTTTGACGTGCAAAAGTGATTGTAAACATTTGATGTACGTACTACGAAGAAGAAACTGGAACTATTTCTAGAATATAATTTTAATGTTGATTTTGATTGTGTTCGTTGATATCCACTTCAGTAATACCTCTGACCAAGTTACTTATATCTCCGGTAACGCGACGTATTTCAACATCTCGTACTGAATTAACAATATATGTTCCAAATTATTGAGTAACTTGATACTGTACATAACGAACGTCTCAAATTCGTTTCTAAGAAATAAGCAAACTGTTTACATATTATGTCCACTTTATTGTTTAGTGCCTTCAAATGTTTCATGGGCCATTTTGTCCTCGTTAAAGGTTTAAGAAGGGCGTGAACGAGCAAAGTATTGAATATTTGGGTAGGGCCCTTTAAAATTAGAACTGTGCAGCGGTTCTTGTATTTTGATTTTTTAATCAACGGTACTTGATTTCAATACTTTCACTTTTTTCATTAATTATTGTACACTTATATTAAGTTGGAATAAGCGACGGAACTACCCTGAGCTGAAAGCACTAACATTTAACGTACATCCACATTTGGTTATTCTAGCATTACGCAGAGAGAATGAATGCGAAAACTATCATATTACTGAAATTTTCTTATTTTTAGTTAATTTCGTTTGTTTTATCTTTGTTTGTCATATTAAAATATACCATAGACAAACTATTATGAAATACGGATACTTTTACTATGATGAAAACTTTTATATACCTATGGAAAATCCAATATAATGATTTAAGCCGATTCTGTAGTCATTTACGATAACTTTTATCACGGAAAAATATTTTTTTATATAAGAAAACTCCATAGCGACAACCAAAGCCGTTCTGATATAATTCGCTATTGGAATAGTTTGAGATCCAGAAAAGGATCTATATATAGCCTTCAATTTTATCAAAATTATTTCTTTGATATGGAAAAATCCTATTTACCGCGAGCGAAGCCTAAAGCAGAAATGTTATAACATAATTTTAAGACCTGTAATAAAATACGATTTTATTATTATTACACAAGGAACAAAAACCAAGCATAGTAAAGGATATTATAAAATGTATCCCAAGGGTACCACCTATAACAAATAATATCACAAAATTAACGATTTAATTTAGTTGCATGAAGTAATTATTGCAGTAATTGTGAAACTTGTTTTCTTTAAAAAAATATGTTCTGAAATAAAATATATTATCTACGAAAGAGTAACATAAAAATTTATATTGTTTATTGTCTACTACAAATTTGTAGTTCATTCGATATTACACACGTAGTATACATACTTTCAGTAACAATATGAAATAGAATTTTGAAAATTGACTCACGAGTTTATGCCCATCAGGGAGATCTTCATATGCGCTTATTTCGTTGGTTGGATTTAAATCCGGGAGTTAACCCTTCTCTGTTCACGTATATACGTAGAGGCTTTTGCGACATTTCACTAGGTAAGACAATTTTTAATAAAATGTTTGGATTCGGAACGGTCGGGAAACGCGACGTATTTATTTTATTTCATCAATCATGTCTAAGAACACTCGCGCATAAGTCTCTATAATACAAAAAATTATATCAGGTGTCAGTATCAGTTGGGGTGCGATGTCAGATAGCCTCCTCGTTGTGCACCCTGGGCAACGTTTTTTGACGGGCGCGGGATGGCTGGGTCCAACCTAGCGAGCCGCTTCTAGCAGCCAGTGGCGGATGGGCGAAGCCTCTTCTATAAGAGGGGGTGGCTATCGCTCAAGGGACCCATGTTAGGTCGGAGGATAGAAGGATGTATCCGACGACCACCTTCAGGTGGCATGGTGTGGGCGACTTGTCGCCATACGCCTTAGAACTCATGGAATATTTTATGTTATACTTAATATTAATCCCTCCCGGATTAGATTTCACTTCCCAATGGATGGTGAGATAAATCTATTAAGACTTTCTATTAAGGAGAAAGTTTGAATGATAGCATTGGGATATAGTTGGTGGTTGATGATATCTAGGATAGACACAAGAGATGTCTGGAAACCTTTCTAATTAGTGATATTTATTTATAGTGAACTAGGAAATCCCGTGGGACTAAAGCAATTCTTATTAGTTTACAGTAGGAGCCTTGGTCAGGGAATCTAATGATAATTGATAATTATCAATTGTCACTAGATTTTTAATTAATTTTGATTAATCACAATCACAGGTTATAGCAACATGAAACCATTTTTTTATAAAACGATCTACAAAATTTTTCATTTATCTTTATTTATATGAAAAAGGAATATTACTCTTTTGCTTATTGTGCAAATTGAAATATTTGCGTAATAAAAACCTTTTAATAACCGATTTAATTCTTTACTCGAGCTATTCTATTGAATGAAGATTAAGATTTTGCCATCTGCCACCATAATCAGTATTAATCGCCCTCGCCCTTCTTTAATTATCTTGTTATCTTTCGCTTTTCTCGGCATTTTGGAAGCCTTTGCCCTTTGCGCTTTCATTTCGAATGAAAAATCCTTGTTTCAAATCTCGTTGCTTTGTTAACGGGCATTCAACAATTTACAATTCTGTAAAACAAATTATATTAATAGATATTTTGATATTTTTGCTGAAATGCCTTCTTGAAGATGATGTTCGCTTTGCAATCGCCACTAACAAAATGTTAAAATCTGTTAAATTCATTTATATAACTTGAATAAATCAAATTTCGATTACTTTAATGGCTGCTTGACTTACTAAAAGGTATCGAATACATTTTTTCATTTTAAATTATCAACATTTTGCAACAAAACATTAATTTAATTGAAAAATATTTAAATTGATTGAAACGAAAGCTATTTTACTTAATAACCAGAAACTTAACAACATATAATTACTATTATTCTTCATGATTATTTTTCCCTTAGGAGAGAGGCTGAGAATCTTCACGACCACGAAACGTACCCAGGATACCACCGTAACGGCAAGTGTCACGGTGATCATGTCGGACTCCATGCCGGCCAGAACGGTCTGACCAGCGTGACCTACCGACTAACTTAGCGTTGGCCATAAGGCCAACGCTAACCGTAGTTCAAACCGTCGTCGAATGGAAGAGGGTTTTCTTCATGAGCGTCATTAAGTGGGTGCTGTGTCTACTGGAGGTTGCTAGGTAAATTGTTGGAAAGCTAGTAGCAAAGCTAGAAAGGAGTCCGATTTTTGTTTCGTGATGCGCATAGCTACAATTACTAATATTTTTTTTTGTCTCTAACAATTTTGTTGCTGATATAAGTAGCAGACTCTATCAGGCTGTGGGGATCACTTATTTGGCCCAAGCAGAAAATCGACGCTGCAGTTAGCTGGAACATTATGTCGAACTAGTAGCCTCTTGTTGATGCACGCAGTACATAGAAACATGCACTTGTGTATGTATCTTTATATTTTTTCCTGACTTGTTTTTGATATCTGTGTTTTTGGGTGTGAGTACTTTAATGCGTGTGTGTCTCTATTAATAAATAAATTTCATTCGTTTGCTATTCAATGTCGCATGAGCTGGTTAGGTCGTCTACTGATTAATGTAGCAACCATCTTTATAATTAAATTATTAGCTTCAGAACCCAAAAACAAAATGAGCGTAGTAGAACAAAGAGAATCCAAACAGCCCCTGTAAACCCTATAAACAACATCGGATCCAACCAACATTTACTATATACACTGGCATCCAATAAACACAGTGACGCTCCCAAATTAATCTCCCTAAGGAACAGGTGGCCGCAACTAAGCCGGTTCCAGTCGTTTTCAGCGATTTCGTCGGGCTGAATTAATATATAATTCGATAGAGCCCATTGTAGTCCAACGGGACTTGGATAATTTATACGAGTCTAGAAAATGCGACTGTACCCTAATTAACTAATGTGGTAATTTGTGCTAATAAATGTGAGGAAATACGCCCTTTTGATTTTGGATTGCGTCCTTGGTTTCTTGTCTCAACATTTATTTCAGGGACTCCGAGTGCGATTCCATACCACTGCTCTATGCTCCTACTATGAAAGAAAACATCATGTGGAGAGCTGCACGAACCTGTGAAAAAGCTAAAAGGAGTATTTTTATTAGTAACTGCGAAATACGCCTGTACTTTAAGCAATTGCAAAATACAGAGACGAGATAAAGCGTCAACAACTGTATGTACGCGGGAGACTGCTCTGAAGTACTTGAAGAATGTACAGTGATCGGCATGAACAATAGCTACGTCGAACGAACGACTGCTTACCTGGTTCTAAAGCTTATAAATAAGCTACCTCTGGAATTACTTTTAAGCATAATGTTACACCTAACAAAATTAAAGAATAATTTTTAAACGATATATTACATAATTGATTATCCAATAATTGCAATAATTTGTCTAAAAACATCATTGGTTTATAAAATGTTATTTATATATTTTTTGTAATAATGATTTTTGAGATAAAATAAAAAAAACATTGTTGTTGTAATGATAGGTAACCCTATAAATACATGTAGTTCCTGTAGGATTTACAAAAAATCTCAACTGTCGTAAAACCCTTAGTGTACATTGCCAACTTGTGACAGAAAATGTAGTCACCATACAATTAGGTTATTATCGAAGTACCCAAGCAGACGACACTGGTATAGGCTCTTCGGTAATTTAATCATGCCGCATTTGACTAAATATTCTAATGCAATTAGGGTACACTTGTTCCTCTGGCTAATAGATGAGTTTCTGTTGATACCGAAAATATGCATATCTTTATCGCTCTCTTCCACGGATACTAAAATTTTGTGCAATCACATTCTTGGAATATATATCTTCATGCAATCCATCCATATTATCTATCATAGTTATTTGAAGGACATTATCATCTTCCTGTTCTTGTTTCACTTCTATGTATATTCCACTTGAATAAAATAGTTTATCGCATCTATTCGCTAGCTAGTTTAATCCTCACAAATATTCAACCCTAAGGTCTAAAAGAGATTTAAATTCAGAATATGGAAATTAGCGTCGACACTTCATGACCACCAAAAAGTTCGATCAAATATTCGATTACGGACTTTGTACTGATTTAAAAAAAAGTGTTAATTCTAAAACGCACGAAGTGCAACTGAAAGTCCGCCTTCGTTATTTCTGTTAATTCTGATTTTTACATGTAATTAAAAATTTGTACATCTTCAAGCACTGACAGTGGAATGTCATTTTCTTATTACACAGATGTATTTTATTATTTTCTCATAGTGAGTGATAAAAAGTAGACAGTCCACCTTGGGAGTAACACTATTTTTAGCTCGAGTGATTTACTTTGAATCCAGCTATAGCCTATGCTTAGAACCTATATGCTTAGAATTCTACTATTCCTCGTTAAACTCGTGATTGTACTGTAGAATCTCTCTCGTCTTAAAATAAATGGTACCTTGGCAAACAATCTCAATTGTTTCTCCATTCATTCGTGTAACAATTATAACAGTAGAAAAAATAATTTGAAATGTTAAAGAGAGCCAGCAAGTATTATTCAGCCCGCGTGAGACTTAAATTTTAGATAAGAATATTCAAAATGTCAATTGTGAGATGCGGTTGAGACCCTTAATACTTGGCTATTAAAGAAGAATTTCTTTCGTAGAAGTTCAAAGATAACAATAGACAACTGACCAGTGACCCACTGTATAAATACGCTTCGTTTACACAGGACGGTCCTCGGTAGATAATTTGTTGGCAGCAATATTATTGTTGACAATCTGGGATCTCTTGGATTAATTCTTTTCTTAGCAATTAGATTTAGCTCACATAACTAAAACAAAAATTGTGTGTGCATTTTTCAACTTGTTTATAATGAAAAGAAGGAGAGTACCTATACAGTAATAACAGATAACTTTTTATTTCAAAATAACTCAAGTAATGATTCTATGGTGTGTTAGAACCATTACAATATTAAGATCCCAACCCGCCTGTTCTTTTTCCATCTGTTCTCACACTTCCATCTCCACAAATTTATGTCAGAGTTTCAAAATTGAACGCGCTTCTTGTTTGAAGTATTTAGGTGTCTGGCGGTATTGTTTGATGTCGTGGAAACTTCACTAGATTACTATCAGGCAAGTTAAAACTTAAGAGAAAACTTATTTATATTATGAAAATGTGAGAAGCACTGCTGATCTCAATTGCTTAATCTATTTTGCCTTGGTCAATCAATCATTTCTTATTGCATTTTAACTTGAGAATCCTCTGTAAAGAAACTTATGCTTAAGTTAGTGAGAGCACAGCGGTATTAAAAGTCATGATCTCAAAGCCAAGATAATTCTCCACGACGTTGCTGTATTACATATGTAAAGTTTTGTCGGTTCGTAAATTATTTATTCTTTCTACAATCTTGAGAAAACACTCAGTGACCTCTTTTGACCTTAAATATCGGACAAAGAAAAGACGTTCCGACATTGTCTGCAAAACCATCTCGCGACGAACTGCAGTTGCTGGCCGGCATTATCATTTTATAAGCAACCGTTTATACAACTCTGTTAATAATGTGTTAAATATGTACTCATTAGTCTACTATACATGTAAAAGGTTTTTGATTGACTTCTCCCGAATTTGACTTTGTAATGACTTCTTCTGTTTTCATCCTTGATTATCTATCCCAGGCTTTTACGAGACAGGTGTACTCTGGAACCTTGTTTGGCCACAAATTCACATCCAAACACACGCTCTCATACAACACGCACACACTACACTACTATTTTCATTTTTTTATTTTTCCGTATATTGTAATTAAGTATTAACTTTCAAAAAAAATCTATCGGTGTATAATTAACAACCTAGTTAAGTTTTAAGGGAAAAATGTATTTATGTGTCCGTAGGGGGGAGCTGACTCCGCCACTCACATTTTAACTTTTGCTGTCAGAATTAATAATCTGTATAACGTGCCATCTGTGTATGTTTGCAAATAAATATTTTTGTATTTGTATCTATTTTTGTCAATTACTATGAATCATTTTCACCGTTTTCAAAGGAATCATCAGAAATGTATTTATCACATATGTATATTGATAGATATAGACTTGCTTTATATTACTCCTTTCTAGCGTACCTATAAACAAACTGACTACAATCAGCTAACTAAATATGACGCCTTGATGTACAATTGCAGGTCCCGTTTGCATATTACCCTCGACTAGTTAATGGCACCTGTGAAAAAACCTTAAACATCGATAAAATAAAAAGGCTTGCGAAGTCGAATTTGAAGTTGATTGATATCATAAATAAAATAAACTCAATTATTAAAAATAATATTAAGTATGCGTTAAAAATACTTCAAAAATTACTAAATATTAAATACCTAACGATTTTGATAAATATACTATTTTGTTTTTATTTTAACCAATAATAATATAAGTAATGCATAATAATATGTACATATCTCGAAATGAATATTTCTAATCGAACACTTGTAGTCTGTAGCTTTGAACTGCATGGTTAAGTTGTCAACAAGGACGCATTTATATGCGCGCGTCTTATGTAAGAGCGAGAGGTAGCTGCGTTGGTATGATTGTATTGTTCCTGACGGGTTTGTGTTTTTTTCAATAGTGGATATTTTATTTTAGTCGGATAACTGACAGAAATAATAGCATATATATACAATTAAAGTAATAGAGTCCATGTCAATAATGTTACAACTCCCTTGACCACCATAATACACACACCAAAACCCGTTTAGTTTAATAAACACAATTACATAAAAAAAAGAATGCTACAACATACGTATAATCATAACACAAAATCATAAAGTACACGTGCTTAAACTGCTTCCCCAAGAAAATAATCCAACAGAATATTTCTGATGCCATGGATGCTATCATGAAATATATCTAACACGACATTAAGATCGTTAAACAAATTACCAGCACTAATCATCAAACTGTTTTATCTGTAGTTGGTTCGAGAAAGAGGACCACAGAATTTCACCGCAAGTATCGAATAGTAATATCGAAGCAAGTATCAAATAAATATTAATAAATTAGACATTCCCACGACTTCGTCCGCGTGGAATCGTAATTTCACGAATTCGAGTTATAGAAATCGAGTTACACGTGTTATTGTGACTCGACCATAAATGATAGACATATGCTATCATGGAATATTTTTTATATAATTTTAAGGAGAACATTTCCGTCATACATGATTTCTGTGTAGCTTTACCCATTAAGGTTGCACACGCGACGGAAGCTTAAAGAATGGAGTAACTTCTCCCGTTTTCCCAACATTTCCCTTCACTGCTCTGCTCCTATTGATTGTAGCGTGATGAAAAGTATACTACAATTAAGCTCAGGAGTATAAAAAATAATTGTACCAAGTTTCGTTAAAATCCGTCGTATAGTTTTTGTTATACAGACAGACAAACAGACAGACTAAAATTTTACTGATTGCATTTTTGTCATCAGTATCTGTTAACGCCGTTAAGCTCAATTATACTTTTTTGGTCTATTCACTCACACTTACCACAAACACATATAAACTACTCACTCACCTATCATATCCTTTCGTATCTCCTACCCCGCTCCGTTCATTATTTACTACTCTTTTACCTCACCTTATCGACGCAACATCGCAACGCAACCGCTTTCTCATAAAAAATAAACATGTTTCTAAAACTCGCCGCGAGTGCTTATTATTAAGTTAAGATTGACTTGTGTGTTATAAATAATACAGTCCACTATAAAAAAGTGAAAGTAGTGAAATTGAGTATCGGCCAACTAGCAACATCCAGACATCTACGAAGGTCGGTATCCCTTTAATCATTATTTCATTTTCCCTATCTCACGCACACACAAGTTCTTGGTCCTAACGATCCTGGATATTCCCGCAAAAAAAAAAACACTACCCACGCATATATTTTAACGCATTAATTTTAACGCATTTAGTCTCGCATGTCATTGCTGCGCTTATAACATCTACCTCCCACTTAAAATTGTTACATTCTGTGACATTTTTATCACTCTTACGCATAAATATTAACCGCATATAAATTCTATTTAAACCGCATATTAATTTACATTATATATACAATTATAATAATCACCAAGCCAAGCCTATATAATAGAGGTTACCTAGTCAGCTTACCTGCTATTATTTTTGTATAGGTACACAGCTAATCATTGAAAATGTCGCAATTAAAACGTAAAATAAATTTACTCGCAGCTAAACAAGAAACACTTTTCGAAAGAGTTCAACAATTATACGATCTCAGCCTACAGGTTTCCGATCCAGTAAAACAATCAACATTTTTACACGCATTCAATCATTAAAGCAAACAAAAAGTGAATTTCTAGAAATTATCAATAATTTAAATTTAGCCTACATGGAAGCAAATGCAGAGGTCAAACCTTCCTACTCGAATCTTAATGCATTTGAAGATTTATACTGCAATATTAAAGTTGTGGAAAAATCCCTCTCACAACTCAAGGCTTCCTCAGACATTTCCAAAGTAAATCAGAAATTGTCACCGTTAGAATTTGCCTCTTTTGATGGTAGCCCAAATAAATGGCCCATATTTTGCCAAAATTTCAAATTTTCTTATCCATGATAATTGTCAGCTAACGTCTGCCGAAAAGGCACAGTATTTAATTAGTAAGGTAAGTTGTCAGGTAAAGCTCTGTCCGTTTGCTCAGGTGTTCCGCCTACAGGGCAAAATTATAAAATCATTTGGACTTCACTGATAGAAAAATATCAGGACACTAGAGTTCTAGGGTCTGCTTATTTGGAGCAAATGTTAAATTTTAAGTGTCACTCGCTGGACACATTCATTGACCAATTTTGTTCTGCAGAGCCTGCTTTACGTCTCTTGGGGTTTGATGATCTTACAGACTTCATTATAACGCATATCTCCTACACTCCACTCTACCGCTTTTCGAACAAACTTTTAGACATGTTAAAATTCCTACATTTTCTCATCTTAAAGAATTTGTTAAAGAACAAATTAAAATACTTAGTTTACATACGCTTACAAGTAACAAACAAAGGTACAATAACTTAACCAAAGCGAATTCATTCAAAACAATAAAATCAACACATTCGTTTTTAGTCAATACTGACCATAATGTACAATCTAGTAGCGCCTGCAATAATTTCTCACGCAATTGTTTAATTTGTAAAACTCAGCCCCCGCATAGTTTATACAAGTGTTCGAAGTTTTTATCTTACAATGCAAAAACACGAAATAAATTTGTTCTGAAAAATAACTTTTGTGTGAATTGCTTAGGTTTTCATAATATTAAGTTTTGTAAATCTCAAAATGTATGTTCTGTTTGTCGCCGCAAGCACCACACTTTGCTTCATTTCGATAATAATTATCAATCCCAGAATAACTCAATAACTACGTACAACGAAACTAATCGGGCTGCACAGAAGATGTCGTACATCAAGTTTACCTGCCGCGTCTAACTCGTCAAACGATTATCAACCTAACCGCCTTACTACTCATGACTCAAATTCACATATTGATGTTCCTAGGAACCTGTTGTTATCAGTTACAACCGAGTTCAATAATAACAATGACACGTGCGTGCTGTTGCCTACCGCATCAGTTTATGTATTTGATACAATTGGGAAAATAAAACCGGTACGTATCTTTTTAGACACTGGTTCTACGAGTCATTTCATAACAAAAAATTGTTGTGATCGCTTAAAGTTAATAATAACTCCCGTTTTTTCTACGATTCGAGGCATTGGTTGCGCGGAAAGCTTTTCGCATGAATATGTTACATTTACAATTCAATCTCGCTATGACGAACGCTATAGATACAATATTAAAGCCCGTGTGATAAACACTATTACCGATCATTTGCCCAGCGCGCCGGTACAAGTATCGCAGTTAGATCATTTACGCAATATACCTTTGGCTGATAATGAATATTTTTCGCCCTTAGGCATCGATTGTCTTATAGGGAATGAACTAATTCCGTTTTTACTCTTCCGTTATCGCTTTGGAGTCTACGCTCGGTTATGTTGTAATGGGAGGAGCTGTTTGTGAAACTTCTTTTTGTTGTTCAATATTCAACAATAGTAATAAGACATTTATTTGCGATACAGAAACCCAGCGCTTAGATAATTTAACTCAACGCTTCTGGGAATTAGAAAATGTCCCCAATAAAAAACATATTAGTCCCGAGGATGAAATGTGTGAGCACATATTTCAATCTACATGTACCCGTGATAATACTGGTGTTATTTCCATTGAAGTCATCGCCGTCAGAGCTCGGGGATTCGCTTAACATCGCAAAACGCCGCTTATTTTGCCTAGAAAAGAAATTGAACCCTTCACCTAGTTTACGCAATGAGTATAATTCTACAATAAAGGATTATATTAATAAAGGTTATTTGTCAAAAGTAAATAAAGCTTCTCCGCACAATAACTCGTATTACATACCGCATAGGGCTGTTATCCGTCCAGAAAAGGACACATCAAAAACTCGTGTCGTTCTAGACGCCAGTTGTAAAGCGACCTCAGGCAAGTCACTTAATGACTTGTTGTATGTCGGACCAAATCTTCAGCAAAATATATTGTCACTCGTAATTAATTTACGCATGTTCGATATCGCATTATCAGCTAATATTGAAAAAATGTATTTTCAAGTCAAACTTACGCATGAACATCAGCCGTTTCAACGCATTTTGTTTAGATTTGATTCCGAATCAAAGATAGACACATATCAATTTAATGGGGTTTCATTTGGTATATCCAGTTCACCTTATCTTGCAATGCGTGTTGTACGTCAGCTCGCAGCAGATGAGCGTAATCGCTGGCCACTCGCTGCTTACGAAGTTGAAAACCACATGTACATGGATGACTATGTAAACGTCGATAGACGGCGCTGTGAATGCCGAAAAAATAATTAAAGATATGATTGACATGTTCATGGCCGGGGGTTTCAGCTTAATCATATGGATATCCAATGACCCAGATGTTTTAAGCAAAATTCCAAGCTCGCATAAAAAAGATTTACAGTTGGTTAATTTTGATGACACATCTACTACAAAAATAATAGGAATGCACTGGTGCCCAGCTGATGATGTTTTACTCTTTTAAATTAACTCTAATAGTAAACCAATACTGTGCACGAGACGCACAATATTGTCTGAAACTGCTCGTTTGTTTGACCCTCTTGGCTTGATTGGTCCTATAAGCGCTTTTATGAAATTATTGGTGCAACAATGTAGGCAATTGGGTCTCGGATGGGATGATTCGGTTCCAGATAGTATTGTTAGGAAGTGGAATCAATTTCGCAGTGAAATTCCAGTCTTACAAAATTTAAAAATTCCTAGACATGTGGGTATTACCACTGGCGCACTTGTAACTTTGGTAGGTTTTACTGACGCTAGTGAACTTTGCTATGGAGCCGTTGTGTATATCAGGGTCAAAGTAAATGATAAAGTTACCACGCACCTTTGTTCCTGGAAATCGAGATTAGCACCCCTGAAGAAAGTTTCACTCGCACGCCTTGAGCTATGTGCTGCACTTCTTTTGAGTAAATTAATTAAATCTGTTTATGAAATATTACATTTACGTTGTAAAATTGACTCAATTTATGCATTTTCCGATTCCACTGTTATTTTGACATGGATTCATTCATCTGCTTTTAAATACCATACTTTTATCGCAAACAGAATAACTGAAATCAACGCTAACCTCCCCGCTGAACACTGGTATCATGTAAATGGACATGATAATCCAGCAGATATAATATCTCGCCCTATTACACCTATTAATTTAATTGAAAATTTAATTTGGTTTAATGGCCCCGAATGGATTTCAAAATCTATTTTAGAATGGCCGCTGCTTCCTTTTAAGCCCACAAACGTAGAAAGTGAACTTCTGGAAACAAAGACACATTCATTTTATACCAATGATCCTAACACTCAAACGCTAGATACTAACCCGCTGCAATTGTTATTAGACAAATTTTCAAATTATAAAAAGATGCTTCGCATTACTGTATATATTTTACGCTTTATCAAAATTTTAAAAAGCTCTGGTACTATAGATAACTCTGACTATGATTTTGCAGAGATTTATCTCGTTCGTTTTATTCAACGCAAACATTTTACTAACGATATTTCCGCATTAAAAAGTAATAAAAGTTTTACTTATAAACTTTATTAAAACTTCAACCTTTCATTGACAATAAAGATGTGTTACGCGTGGGTGGTCGATTAATTAATTCTCAGTTGAGTTATAGCCAAAAGCATCCTATTGTTTTACCACCAAAAGATCGCCTCACTCATTTGATTGTAGATGATTACCACGTTGTGAACCTTCATACTGGCCCTGCACTTTTACTTTCACTCGTGAGACAGAAGTTCTGGATACTTGGAGTTAGGAACTTAATTCGCCAGAGAGTTCATCAATGTAACATTGCTTTAAACTCAATCCTAAATCTCCAACTCCTCTTATGGGTGATTTACCTGCTTTTCGCGTTTCTGAAGCTAAAGCTTTTGTTTATACAGCAGTTGACTATGCTGGTCCATTTTTTATTACGCACATTCGACATCGAGGTGTGAAAAGTCAAAAAGCATATATTTGTTTATTCGTTTGTTTAACAACTAAAGCTATCCACCTTGAGCTTGTGTCTGATTTAAGCTCCGATCCGATCCGATCTAGCCGCCTTTAAGCGTTTCATTACTCGCAGAGGATCCGTATCTTTGATTTATAGTGACGGACAAATTTCATTGGAGCCAAACGTAAATTAAATGAAATATACGCATTACTCGAATCAGACTCTCATAAGAATTTTATTGGCAAGCATTTGGCTGAACAACGTATTCAGTTCAAGCACAGCCCACCATATGGACCTCATTTTAATGGTTTGTGTGAAATTAACGTGCGCTGTATGAAAACTCATTTGTATAAAACTATAGGTAAACAAATTCTCACCTATGAGGAGTTAATCACAGTTTTGACACAAATTGAAGGACTACTTAACAGTCGTCCCTTGTGTGTTCTTAGCTCAGATCCCTCAGACATAAACATTGACTCCAAATCATTTTTTAAATTTAACTCTTCTTAAATTTCTTCCCGCTGAGGATCTCAGTCACGTAGAATATAATCGTTTGTCTAGATATAAACTTCTGACAAAGCTTACTCATCACATTTGGCAACGTTGGAGTCAGGAACAACAAAGGCAGAAATGAAATACTCCTTCTACTGTCATCGTTCTAAAAGAAAATAATGCGCATCCTCTCTGTTGGGCATTGGGAGTGATTGAGGAGGTTTTCCCAGGAAAAGACGGTGTAATCCGCACACTCAGATTAAGGACTGCAAATGGCAGTTTTGTTCGTCCGGTGGTGAGAGTTTGTCCTCTGCCCTTACAATAAAAATTAAAAAAAAAATAATAATTGTTAACAAAAATATTTTCTATATAAATTTACGCATTTAGTTATTATTATTAGTTATATTTACTCCTCTTTTTTTTACAGGAAAACCTCTAGGTCGGGGGAGTTGTTAACGCCGTTAAGCTCAATTATACTTTTTTGGTCTATTTACTCACACTTACCACAAACACATATAAACTACTCACTTACCTATCATATCCTTTCGTATCTCCTACCCCGCTCCGTTCATTATTTACTACTCTTTTACCTCACCTTACCGACACAACATCGCAACGCAACCGCTTTCTCATAAAAAATAAACATTTTTCTAAAACTCGCCGCGAGTGCTTATTATTAAGTTAAGATTGACTTGTGTGTTATAAATAATACAGTCCACTATAAAAAAGTGAAAGTAGTGAAATTGAGTATTATTAGATTAGAGTATTCGGCTAACTAGCTACATCCAGGCGTCTACGAAGGTCGGTATCCTTTTAATCATTATTTCATTTTCCCTATCTAGCGCACACACAGTATCGATCCCTAATCACCCCCTGATAGTTATTTTGGAAATATATTTCATGCACAGAATTGACCTCTTTACAGATTTATTATAAGTATAGATTAGATATATGTATTTAGGTAATAATTAAATGTACAAAGAAAACAGGTCAAGAGAGGTTAGAAAGAGGTTAATCGACGGATCCAACTCAGCTGGGTAGGGTTCGGGAAATTACGCGGCATATTCACCGCCCATCTACCGTAGTGCCTCAAGACTTGGTCTTGGAATGGTCTTAGTCTTGGACGTATTGTCAGTGATGACGTATGGAACCGAAACCTGGTCACCTCACACTCCGCATAAGAAGGAGACTCACTCTCATCCAAAAGGCAATGGAGGGGGCTATGCTCGAAGTTTCTCTGTATGATCGTGTCAGAAATGTTGTAATCCGCAGACATACCATGGTCACCGACAGGACTTGCTGAACTGACTGCTGGTGCGGAAAGTTTCTCCAGTGACAGGCATATACTGAACACCGCAACATTGGCAGTCCTTCTACAAGATAAGCAGACGACTTAGTGAAGATCGCAGGAAGGTGTAAATGCTATTAGATTAGGACCGACTATTCGGGACTTGGGGGAGGCCTGTGTTCAGCAGAGGGCGTTTATTGACTGAGATGATGTATGAACAAACTACCGAGGCTGCAAGAGTTTCCATGTCCATCTTTATCAAAGCGCCAGTGCAGAATAATCAGTACGCTAAAGTATATATAGCAACCTACTGGCGCAAAGTGTTGGTCCAATATGTACAATCGGTATAACAAAACTTGTGTCTAACAGTGATGATTGCTTACTGAAAAAGTGGTGATAATGAGTAGTCTTACGCATATGTGTTCAGTCATCTATTATATATAAACATTAAACGGTTTGAAAAAAAAGCTGAAAATATATAATTTACAATATTGTAACCTAACTTTCAAGAAAGAGCGTGGGTGAACGCTACAGACTGTATTATTAATAAATAAGGACATGGCTTTAACCAGATCAAACAGAAAAATAATGAAGAGGGTGTGTCGACACTTTGAAAGGCTGTCTATAGTTAATACGTATGAATGGAGACCGTTCAATTAAAAGAAAATCGAAGCGATTGCGTCTCATCAAATATTTATTTAGTCTGCTGCGTTTGAAAAGTCTTTTAACATTATTAATTGGAGCACGGATTCCGAATGAAACTTTTCTTAGGAAAGATGAAGTGATTTCTAAGAAATTATTTATCATGATTTTGACACTTCTGTTAAATGATATGAGGTCATAAATTGGACATTAAAATAAGAAGAAATGTTTTAGAATCTACCAAATAATATTGTAGTGTCATGTACATAAGTATGAAATTAGATCAACCCTAGTTGCTGGTCAAGACTTGGAAACCGCAGCCGTCTGCGCAGGATTAGTATTTTGAGTAGCTCATTTTAGCGTAGCGCAAATCTTTATCAATTTTATACTATGTGCTATTCTAATGTATAAGCCATATTATTGTAAAATTTCATTAAAATCCATTTAGTAGTTATTACGTGAAAGAGTAACAAACATCTATTCATACAAGGTTTCACGTTTATAATATGGATACCATTGTAGGTATTCGGAAAAAAATAGTAACAAATTAATATTTCTTTTTAATTTCTTATTTTATAAGGAAATACCTAAAGCTTGGTTAAATAATCTATCACCTAGGTTCCAAAGAGTTTTGCCATTTTAAACGTTTTTATCATGATTTTTGTTAACTGCCGATGATGATAATTGAACTGTAAATTTTGAGATTTTTCTCTACCGTTTATCGACTTTATTACTCTGGTCATATACTTTTAGATAATTACAATGTAATTACGGTAGAGTATATGTTTATAGTTAAATTAAAGCCTGGAACTCTCGATTCAAAGGCCAATTCCTCTTATAGAATTACAGAATTTTATCATTTTGTATATAGCAGTGTGGGGCCTAAAACCAAATATTATTACTATTCGTCGAAACGTGAAAACACTTATGTTACATATTACATAAACCCCCACAACGGATCCAAAGTGACTGATATTTAAATCGTAAAAGTTGCAGGCGAGAAAACTTTGTCAAACATTAAAAGGGTTGGCCACAGTTCAGTTAGCAACTCCGATACTTCTGAGGCAAAACAAACACACCTGAATTATGACGGGGATTACGTCCACATTTAAGAGGGAAAATATTTTACCTGGCTTTTACTTAGGAAAACAATATGACAGCGGTATAGTAAACAGAGATTTGAGGATTTGGTGCTGTTTTCCATTATGGGAGTGCTATGGATTGACACGTTACTAATGTAATCCCTAAGGGTGTTATAGGCTTTTTGTTGCGATGCCCTTAACTTTGCGTGTTTGAAATGAGGACTATATCATTAGTAGGTACCTGCCATTTATTTTGTTTGTATCGTGTTCAACTATTAAAACGCTGTTCTTCAATCTATAGCTTTTAAGATATGTAGAAGAGATTTTTTGAATATTCAGAATTATAAGATTTTTTTATAATTTTCTGTAATTCATACCTTGACTTCGGAAAAGCAAAGTTTAGGATGAGTTTATGTTGGGTGACATTGTGGTCTTTTCAAGACCAGGGTCGACAATTTTTTATGTGATAAGTGAGTAAGCGAGCGTGTATATTAACTGACTAGCCGGTGCCTGCGACTTCGTCTGCACAGATGATAGTTTTTTTTCTGTACTTACTTGACACTTATCGTCATATTTTGGACAATTCTCACAATCGCTACTAATATTAATAAACGCAAAAGTTTATAAGTATGACTGGTTGTTTATTATTCTTTCACGTAAATACTACTAAATAGATTTTACTGAAACTTTACAATAATAGAGCTTTAACATCAAAACAATATTGTATGAATTGTCCAAGTGTCAAGTAGGTAGGGAAAAATCAATCATCTGTGCAGACGAAGTCGCGAGCACCAGCTTTTATCTTTATACGTTATAATCTATATGTTATTCTAAATATATAAATTAACATATATACATATATTTCTTACACTTACACCAATTAGCCTAGTCCAAAGTAAGCTCTGTGTGGCTTGTGTTGTGGGATCCAGGGTAACGGATTGACATACATATATAAATATATTTGATAGAAATATATATTAACAACTATGACTAAGGTGCAAATGCTCGCATTCATCACACAAACATCTGCCCCCACCGGGATTCGAACCCGGGGCCTTAGAGATGGCGACACTTTGAAACCGGTGTACTAACCACTCAACTCCGGAGGTCGTCTCAGACAATTGTCGAGTTACGCATGAATAGTTTTTTTTAAATAACGTCGCCCCACACTAGTATTTTTATGATGTGTCGTGGGTCACAAACATAAACATTTCACATGCATAGACATCTAAACTCAGGGACTCAAAGTCTCAACCATAAATGGCCCGACTTCAAACTGACCTGTATACATATATGCGAGCTCTGGAGAATCTACCGTACGTACGTATAATTAATTCTTTATTAATATCAGGAGCTGTATTTCCTCCCTCCTACCTGGACAAAGCAGGCGTGGTATACGAGAAACGCTACAATATCCTTTTGTTCTCAATTGATGACTTGTAATTAAATGAAGGTTTCTCTGTACAGTGAGGCTTTGTCGTGTAAAGATTAATATATAGATATAATGAGGCTAGTTTTGTCATAGACGATTATGAATTCAGAAAAGATAGATAGCATTGTATGGATTTCTTTATATATAGTTTAACATGTCATAGTAAATGACGTTACTCGTATTACTGAAAATAAATAAGCTGATAATTTGTTGATTTCATAAATTACTGAATTTTAGTAAAAATATTTTTGATATTGAAACTGTCAATGTTTTTTTTTCATATTTTATATTAATTAAAATAGTCTGACAGAGGGCCCCCCGAGAGGGGGGGCGTGGGACGGCTGGCGGGCGGACGGGCGGGCAGACGGCCCTTCCTCATTAAGAGGGGGTGGTTGTCGTCCAGAGGACCCATTTTGGGTCGTAGGATGATCCGGTGACCACCCTCATGGTAGCCTGGAGTGGGCTCTTATTGCCATACGCCAACGGGGCCATGGTAGTGTCCGCAAGGGATCCCCTGCCTTCGTCGCGTCGCGATGCACCCCTCCTTCGGGATGACGCGCTCACGCCCAGGCGTAGTGAGGGAGATCGCTGAGGTTTTCAGTGGGTAGGCCTTCCCCTTCTGGGGAGGAAAGCCCTACATAACCACTGGTTCCCGTGGTATGCAGTTCAATGCATTTTCCTCAAAAAAGGTAACAGATAGACACACATATATTATACATATATATTTTTGATAGAAATATATATTAACAACCATGACTAAGGTACAAATGCTCGCATTCATCACATCATCACATTCAAACATCTCCCTCTCTGGGACTCGAACTCGGGACTTAAGATTTGAAGGGGAGTTAAGATTGAAGGGATTTGAATTGAATGATTGAATTAAATCGGAATATAATTTATTACATTATGATATTATGACATTTTATAATTAGACATTACTTTTGATAAATCTGTGGGTAATATAAACAAAATTATTTGTCATTTAACTTTTGAGAATTTCCTTTATATATAATTGGTATATTATTTACGTGATAAAATATTCTGTCGGTACCATCTAACCGGACGGTCACATAATGCCGAATTGTCCGGTTAGGCATTGTTACAAATTTACCATTTATTGTAATTATTATCATTTTTTATAACGTTATTCTTTCTGTATTTTATCGCTTTATTCAAATAAACCCATATTATATATATTTCCCGTGGTATCTTTGTATATAACGCGTAAAAGAGAGGAAGGTATGCGTCCGCGGGTAAGACGTACTGATGACGTCCGAGCTATGCGTAGACAACTGCGCACTAGCATCCGATTACCGCTGCCAGTACGCAGACATTGTTCTTTTAATCATACGAACAGGTTGGCGGAGCGATAACCCAACGATAGGAAGTCGTAAAGCGAATTGCACATCTCGTGCAATGCTAACAAGAAATATATTACGCAGACTCGACCTCTTGACATATAGATATTAAATTTATATCAACGTAAATATGTATATATATATATTCTAAGTATATTTTAGCAAGTGTAGTTAGTAACTTTAGCAAGTGACGTTTTGTTGACATTGACATTGTAAGTAGTGGGGAATTGGACAGACGTTGCGAACGGTGGAGTGGAGACATTATTGTCACACAGTCCCTAAACACATCGAACATGTCAGGTGGACGCGTGTGCTTTCGCCATCTTGAGATCGCCACGTTTTAAATAAATAAAAATCATTTATATCATAATAAATTTTGCGTTTATTATTACGAATAGTTATTAAGTATTTTGTAATTCAACGGCTTTGCTTATTATTTTTAGCGACCGAAGCTTAAACTATGGAAAGGTTCGAAAGGGAGATCGACGATAATTTTATAAATAAATATTAAAATTATGGTATGTATGTAACGTCTTTATTTATAAGTTATATAGGAACATCATATATTATGCAGGATTATTCGAAAATATTAGGTTCCAATCTATTATACTTCAGTTAAAAGTACTTATACTCAGAGTTCATATATATGTAACAAAACAGTAGCGGTTAGCCATGATAGGGATCATGGAAGTAATAATAATTAAAAACTTAAGGTCTTAGATACAATTAATGTAGCTTAACATTCGCTCACTGTGTCTATCCTTAAACCCGAAGCTCAGAGGTATGAAAAAGAAAGAATAACTCTCTTATGGGCCTGGGTGTCCTCTACAAAACATATACTTAGTTGGTCATTAATTTGCATTTTAATACCAAGTGAAATGGTTCATTTAGGCAGAATGAGTATACTAAATTTGAAGCGCGCGATATACAAAAAGGTACATCAGATCTGAATTCATAACAAGTCTATTTCAGCTGTCATTCATATTCATATTTACTTTATTTTTATTAATATCTCATTGTTTATTGATAACCAAATATTAAATATATGAAATGATATTGTCAAAATCTAAAAATCTAGAAAAAATATGTTATTGTTAGTATTTCAATATTACACTTTAAATAAATTTAAATAATGATAATAATAAATATTTCTTACACTTACACCAATTAGCCTAGTCCAAAGTAAGCTCTGTGTGGCTTGTGTTGTGGGATCCAGGGTAACGGATTGACATACATATATAAATATTGTTGATAGAAATATATATTAACAACCGTGACTAAGGTATAAATGCTCGAATTCATCACACAAACATGTGCCCCCACCGGGATTCGAACCCGGGACCTCAGAGGCGGCACTTTGAAATAGTTGGACTAACCACTAGACTACAAAGTTTGACATAGGATATTGAAACAAACAAAAATCAGATTGTCAAGAAAATCGCAACTCTCGTAAGTTCTTATAAAAAAAAACTAGATGTGTCCTTCGCAAAATTACTAAAAATATACCATAAAATTGAAATTCAAATGATACTATAACGAAAAAGCACTAAGTAAATGATAAGTTAACGTAATGCGATTTGTGAATTTAAAAAAAAATGACGATTCCACACAGCTGCAAACACCTGAAATAGTTTTCGAACTAGGAGTATTCAGCAAGAGTACGTACCGACCCATACAATCTCCGTTTGTGAATAGCACGTTCGCTGACACAGCGCTGCGTTTGACAATTTCACAGACTCGATCATGTTTAGTGGATCACATTAGAATTCCAAAACGCTCCTTTGTAAATGTTCTGGAGCATAAAGTTTGTTGTTAAATGCATCCGTGGTAATACTGAAGTGACAAAATAATATTAAAATTATTATCTTATTTTTAATCGACTTCTAAAAAAGTTGGAGATTCTCAATGGGACTACAATTCAATGTATGTATACTAATTCTATATGTTTGTATGTATCTACGTTACCACAAGTTTCACGGTGTAATGTATATATCACTAAAACCTGAAACAGTAATGTACGCTAGACCTTCTCAAAAGAAATAGGTATAGACCCTTCCACCGTACCTTAGCCCTTATTTAAATTCCTTTATATTTGTTATATTTATGTTTACGCTAAGAACTGATTTCGCGCTTGTCGCCTCGCCAGTAGATGTTAGTGTGTGTTACAATGTGGTGGCTGGACTGACGCGAGAATAACAGACCGACTTATACGCGACCCGCGCCTTTACATTTTTTTCTACTTGTTGTGAGTGTACCTAAACTGTAACGATGAGAATATAGAAGAGAAGAACTGAATAGGTAATTTCCAGGGTCGACTTAGGATTCTCCGAAGGGGTAGTGAAAACGCGGTAACAATTTGTTTTGACATTTCACAAACAACGATAACAGGGCCCAGCGCGTTGTTTATATGTACAATTCTTCCCTAACGATTTATTTGAATGACAGTCCACAATTTTCGAAAATGTTGGTGAAATGTATGTAAATCAAATTTAATAGCGCCGATAATTCTAGCGCCGTAAAATCGGCGTAGACACTAACTATTATATATTTATATTAAATATTTACCCTTCTGTCACTATTTATTGTAGAGTAAACAACAAACAAGTCCTAGACGTAATGAAATCACTTTATTTACCAAACGTCCCTTATAATTTTACATGTGTATGTGCCAACGATAACCGCCCCTAGTACACGCGTCATAAAAGTCCTCCGAAGGTCACCATGTAAAGCTGGTGTGTTGCTATGTGTACAATGTGAAATATGATAGCGTTGTTTACTATTAACCTTGTTACAGTTATATGAAGTCCGTGACAATTTCCATGTCATAGCAGCTCACATATTATGTGAATAAAATACATTTCAAACCTTTTATCTGTATATTCTCTTATTTATTTATTTTATTCTCTATAGCACAATATGTATATTTTTTTTGTGTGTGACGTCAAGCCGAAAGCAGGTGGTAGACTAACTTATATAAGCTATCAGAAAAATATAAAAACAATCTAAGTGAACTATTAAAAAAAAATTTGCATTTAAAAAAATCGATAAAATCTACACCCTGTGACGGTTTCTTCACTCTACGGTTTTTGCTACAAGTCTTGACTTTTCTAAACATTTTCTTTTGTTTTGTAATCCTGAATAATGTTTCTGTATACTCTAATCTAAAATTTAAAGCCAGCTGCTCCAGATTATAAGAATATGCCATTGTTATCTAAATAAAATATTCAAAATTAATTTTTCACATAGCTTTAATAAGCTGTGCTGAAAAAAAAATGTACTATGCCAGTTTGGCAAGTAACTGCAAAAGTTGCCGCATCCAATAAGGATTCCAAAATGATATGATACTTGGTGGAAAATTTCAACGATTGCAGACAATATTTTTTTTTAAACAGGCAGTTTTGAACAAATTTTTCTAACGTACTTAAAATTTATTCTAATGTACCTGTAATAGGTTTGCTTTAAGACCGTAACTTTAATTTTTATTAACCGGGGATTATCAAATCAAATTAATTTTTATTCAACAAAGACTTGTAAAGATCAAAACAAGTAAGAGAAAAATCAACTAAGTGTAGCTATAGAAAAAATAACTCTATAGGTACCTATTCGGAAATTGGAAGAGCCTACTTAAGATGAACAGGCAAGAATATTTGAAGATCAATTATTCTATTGATACGATATTTCTAGTATTGGAAACACGTAATTGTATTAAATATATTTTACTTATAAATAATATAGTTGGACCAAACAGGTCGGTAGTATTGAAAGAAGGTCCAGGTCAAGAACACACGAGAGTACATGAAAGTATTAATAAAAGTCGAGTAAGCAACCGAAGTAGGTATATTTATTTGGATAGTAGCGAGTAGAAAACTGTAATCTCTGACTAAAGAAATTCTTTGTAATATTTTCCACCATTACTTTCAATTTAATTAGTAATATCCTTAATCCATAAATATAAGCTAAATTAAGCTTATATTCTCAAATATGTTTGGAAATTTCAGCATTATTTTGACAACGTTCATCGCGATAAACTTATTATTTTTTTTTTAAGAAATTGCTGTCCTGGCCAAATACATGAGAGCAGCGGCATGAAAATCCATATCTGTCGTATTATAGCGCCCAAATAAATTACTATGAAAACTCACATTTGTCGAGATATATAAAAATGAAACGAACTTTTACCCCAAAACATGTCAACTAATGGGTAAATGTTAAAGGTGTTATTTAAATTTCGAACAGGCTTGCACGCAGGATGTTGATTATCATACATGTTAATGAATTACCACTTTTAACAAGACCCAAAACAACAATATTCGCTGATGTTGTATCCGAAATCGCAACATTAGTTATGAACTACAAATTAGAGCACAATCAAATGGACATAACTAGTACAATTGTACTTAAAAATATTGTACAAAGCTTATTGATTGTCCGAATAAAAGCAATTTAGAAATAACTGTCAATTAACTTAAATTATTTCAAAAATTAATCTTTTAAAATCTGTTGTAACAGTATAATTCTGGTTAACGAAAAAGCGGTGAAATACTTGGAATTGATAATGGGATTGAATTTTTAACCTCAACTTAATTGGGATTGCCAGATAAGAAAAAATATCCAATAAAATAAATAGGTTTGCTTATGCTTAAACGTTAAACGTTACCTAGCTCATCGACGAGGTAAGAAACGTATAATGATGATTAGATTTGTAATTTGAAAACATTTACTCTATGTTCATTATTACAAAAATATTAAAATTGCCTTCTCTGGTATTGTATGAAAAACTTGATGTGGCTACCTGTGTATATATAAATAAGATACTAATTAACTATAATTTCTTAATACGACCTCCGTACTCGACTGGTTAGTATACCGGTTTCAAGATGTCGCCATCTCTGAGGTTCCGGGTTCGAATCCCGGTGAGGGTAGATTTTGTGTGATGAATTTATACCTTAGTCATGGTTGCAAATAATTTCTATCAAATATATTTATATATGTAAATCTATCTGTTACCCTAAACCCATAACACAAGCCTTATAGAGCTTAGTTTGGGATAGGCTAATTGGTGTAAGTGTAAGAAATATTTGTAAAAAAATATATATACATTTTCACAGCTCATATTCAACCCCACCGAGGCCTATGCACCTACATATATCGGTGTTAGAGTGATTACGTCTTAGTCACGCTAACTCGGTGCGATTTGGTTGACTTCACGTAATCTTATGAGCTTTTTCACAAGCGTATGCAAGTTATTTCACGATATTTACCTTCACTAAAGGAGCTCAGATAAAATCACATAAAATTTAAAAAAGGAAATTTGAAGAGCAACAATCACGTTGGTATATATGGCAGGATTATCCCAGGGTGACACGAATGGTCATTCAGATACTAGTGTCGATACCATACCGCCATCGCCTCAATAAAAGAATGGAAAACCATTCGAGTCGTGCCGGTACCAAAAGGCGGTATAAATGACGATAATGTTAGGGGGTGCAGACCAGTTGCGGTACTGTTATCACCAGCTAAAGTGTTCGAGTGCTCTATTCATAACCACATT
Organism: Scirpophaga incertulas; assembly: GCA_036419045.1. Lineage (NCBI taxonomy): Eukaryota > Metazoa > Arthropoda > Insecta > Lepidoptera > Crambidae > Scirpophaga > Scirpophaga incertulas. Next base: position 25,806,941 of record CM071631.1, on the reverse strand, counting down.
TTTATACAGGTAAAAGCCCAACTATCAGATGCACAGCACGGATTTCGACCAATGAGGAGCACGACCAGTAACTGAGCTACATGTCTCATGTGCTGTCAATTGTAGAAATTCGATTTCAAAAAAGCATTCGACCTGGTTGATTATGACGTGTTGCTTAAGAAATTAGCAGCTGTTGGTTCCAGACCGCATCCACTTCATTTCTTTGCCAGCTATATGAGAGATACGTAGAATATGAGGGATACAAGTCAAAACCGTACTATGCGTGGTCAGGTGTGAGTCAAGGAAGTAACCTCGGACCTCTGCAATGTATAATTATGATAAACGATTTGCATAAAGTCGTTAAAGACGCAAGTTGTATTTGCAGACGACTTGAAATTGTCCCTGGCAGTAAGGGGTTATGATGACTGCAAACGATTGCAGAATGCCATAGACAGCGTAATTAAATGAAGCAAAGAAAACCTTCTACAATTTAAAAATGCATCACCATCACGTTCTCACATGCACGTAGTCCTATATTATATGACTATAACATTGATGAGGTGTCAATAGTCAGAGTAAAAGAGATTAGGGGCTTAGGAGTTAGTCTTAACACAGGGCTACCGTTTCGTGATCATGTAATCAAGTGCTGTAAAAAGGCCTACAGAAATTTTGGATTTCTTTTGCGTACAGTACGCACTTGGTTTTACAAATATTGCAGCGATTGCCGCCATCATGCGAAAAAGGTGTGCATCCGCAATGGTAAGGCTGCGCGGCAGCACCAACACTATCCTTAGGTTATTCGTTGACCGATGGGACTCACCTATTCTCCATAAATGGGTGACGACCCATACAATAAAATAAAATAAAATAATTATAAGTAATAATTTAAATAAATGTATTTACTAACATTAGTCTGTAAGAAAAATTGTAACTAACACTATATGGGCTCTCGTGGCCTGAAATAAATTATTATTATATTATATTATTATTATTATACTTTGGTGCGAAGCCATCTAGAATGTAATGCAGTCATATGGGCTCCACATGAGATTAAATATAGTCTTATGCTGGAGAGAATACAAAATAAATTTGTTCTGTTTTTATATTTAAGGCTCTATGGAGTATATCCTTTTTACCCACTTATGTATCCAACCTTGTTTATATTAGACATGGTTGGATACAACGAGCTCATAGTGAGGCGTGAGTTTACACTTGCTCTATATTTGATTAATTAGAGGCAAAACATATAACGGCAACATACTGGAATCAGTGTTTGAATATGCCGGACGGATAAGTGGGACGGCGACGTCGGCCTAAACTGCTGGCTGTACCTCGCGGCCGCACTAATCTACTAAATCAGGCGCCCCTGATGCGCGCGCTTCACACTCTTCTACAATGTAGTAGCAGAGGGGACATATATTTTTGCTTGTACACTGAGTGAATTCACAAGGATAACATTATATATAATAAGTTATAAAGTTAAGATTTGATAATTTGATTGACTTCGCTATTGCATTGGGTAGTACCTGTAAAAATAGTTTATGAGTGATGGATACATAAATAAATAAAAAATATCTGAGGAATTACTAGATAGCTTGGAGCGGCTGCAAAATGTAAGTATCAGATTCATTTTCAATCTGCGTAAGTTTGATCATGTTTCTAACTATCGCTCTCAACTAAAATGATTACGTATTGGTACGGTTATGCAACTCTCTCCCGAAGAGTATCAGGAGAGGGCAAACGCTGGAGTCCTTTAAGAATCACGTCCGTGTTCACTTCCTGTCAAAGATTCCTTAACTTAAACTAGTTATAACTAATTGCCCTCTCCAATTACTGCACCTATCCTCTATTTAAATCTCCTTTTCGTACTTCCCTGGACGAAGGTTGCCAGGAAGATATTGCTGTTTAGTAGTAAGACCACCTTTTGTACAGTGTCATTTTTTTTTTCTTGTCAATGTTCTTGTTTTTGGTGTACAATAAAGAGTTATGTTATATAATTTCAAATAAAATGCTAAATCACAAAAATTAAATATTCATAAAAATTTCCAAACAAATTGGCGATATCTTTGAAAAGATGAGAAATGAAAAGTAGAAACTAATTGAACATATTTAGAAATTGTGTCACAAACTTACTTCCATTAAATCCACGAAGCTTAAGTCCTAACAGCTAATACAATTATGTAACAGAAGAAACCCCATAGACCAAGCAATTTTGTCGCTAACTTACACAAAAAAGATTGAAAGCGAAGCATAGTTTGTGAAAGTAAGAATATAGAAAGAACAAAACGTCGATAAAGTGAAAATTGTTGCGTTCACACTTCTGAGTCCGTAAATGAGACAGGATCAAGTCCTTTAGTAGGTCGCACCCTTTAAGTTGCTGGCCATTTGAGCGAATTTACACGATTTTGCTAACATTTCTTTTTATCCATATTGATTTTGAATCCTAATATAATTATATAAGGGGATCGTATTGCCTAATTGACCAGTCTGCATTGGTCGTGGGCTTTCTTGAACCACCGGCATATTTTTGGTTTTACAAGTACCGTGACACAATATAAATAAAGAATGAAGTTGATTTATTGAGATACACACACATACATTTAAGTACACACATTAAAAGAAATTAAAAACAAAAAGTCAGGAAAAAATATAAAGATAGACACATATACAGACGAACTTGCATATATATATAAACATATTTGCATATATATTTTGACGACCTCCATAGTCGAGTGGATAGTACACCGGTTTCAGAGCTTACCTTGGGCTAGGCTAATTGGTGTAAGTGTAACAAATATTATTTATATTTATTTTCACATTTACATTTATACATAGGCGGTGCTCAATAGGCTACTAATTCGACGAAATGTTTCAGCTAGCTACAGCGTCGATTTTCAGCTAGGACCTAGTATGTGGTGTCGCTGCCTGTAGTATCTGATACTCAGCGAAAAAATGTTTAAAAATGAAAATTCTGGTTACGCGCATCACGACACAAAAATCTGATTCCAAGGAGCACGAAACGTACCCAGAATACCACCGCAACGGCAAGTGTCACGGTGGTTATGCCAGACTCCATGCCGGCCAGAGCGGTCTGAACAGCGTGACCTACCGACTAAACTCAACCTTAGCCTTCGCCATAAGGATCCTGCGGCTTGAATGGAAGGTATTGATACAATAGACACAGAACTCATTTAATGACGCTCATGAAGAATAATAGTAATTTTTATTTATTCTATACCAATAGTGTTGGATTTCTGTTTATTAGGCAAAATATTTTAAATTTTAATCCTAACGTTCTGCAGACTACCCAATTTACGCACAGGTGGCAGTGTACGACGTAGATAGTACACTCACAATGTCATATCTTGCAAATCAAGTGTAGAGCCAGACATTTGTGAGAATCTTTCAGTCATCACTGGATTCCACGCAGTCGATAATATGATACCATCTTCTGGATAGAAGTTGTTTGGATGCCTCTTAATTTAAAACACTACTTTTGTATAATAGTGGTGACGTGTGGGGAGAACTCGCGTATGATTAAATTCTATCCAATGGCTTGTGCCTGCATCGAGATATTCCGTCAAAACCGATTTGCTAATTGATTTTAGGTTATAGCTATATGTATATATTACATCGACTATACAAAACGAAGCTTAAAAGTTACTCCTACGTCTAAACTACTCCAAATATTCTTTATACCCACCGTTGCCTAAAGGCGCAGACTCTCAAAAATGTAAATATTATATACTGAGGTCCCTAATATGTAGAATGTCACCAGAATCCTTTCTGTGGAAGTGCGACTCCAACACTCTTTCTAACTTTCACTCAACACGAGAAAGAAACGTTTAGTAGATAAAGTTATGGCACTGTTTATATGTCAAGATTGCTTACAATAAATGAAGCGCAAAGTGTAACGTGTGACATTACATGTAGTTGTGCTGAAAAGAGAAAAAATAGGTAACATTTGCATTTAACGTATTTCTACCGGGGCTCGAAGGAAGATGATGCCATTATAAAGCCTCTTTGTAGTTTCCAGCATGGCGACAGACCAAGAGGAAGATTACAAGAAAATAATCGCGATTATCGAACAGGATCGTGAAGCCACAAAAAACCGAACGACTATCTTGTTCAGTATTGTAGAATTTAGGAACTCATTTTAATCAAAGGTTAGATTGTAGAATTGCGTAGACTATTTATGAAAAAATAATTTTATTTGGGGTCTGCGCAACATGTCTTCCTGATCCACTCTCCTCCATCACTCGCCATTTCGATACTCACTTCTTTCTTCAACATATCAACATTCACACAGTCCATCCATCTTTTCTTCGGTCTTCCTCTCCCCACACGCCAATCCTCTTGTATGTCCATAACTTCCCTAGTAACATGATCATTCCCTCTTCTGAATAGGAGAGAAACATAGGAGACAGGAAAGTCTCCTTTCTCTCAATTTTTCAACAATAGGGGCTTCTTTCAGACTTCTCCTGATATATTTATTCCTCACTCTATAGTTTCTTGTCATTCCATATTAATAATAGTCGGTCTCAGTAATAAAATAATTTTCTAATCAATAAATGATTAATTATATTAATGAGAGATATAAGCCTAATAATCCTGAGTCCATTTAATTTGATCTATATCATTTAAATATTTTAATTATTAATCATTTTCATAACAGCATCATTATGCTCACTTCTGGTTATAAACAATCTGTAATTTATTTTTTAAATATGGTTTTATTCGTTCTTAATAATCACGAAATTTAGGGCTCGTTTTACCCTTTGCCACCACAACGTTACACTTCGTCGACCTTCCCTCTCTCTTAAGGTGACACTTAATTTGAGAAATTTGAAGGGCGAAAAAGCTAATATCGTAAAAATGGATGCTTATTTTATAGCTCTTAAGCTATTTTTAGCTATGTAAACTAATTACTAAGTTGACTTCGTATCGTGTTAAAAAAATTAAAAATGAATTATTTCGCGTTGCTATTAACATTTTGTTCAAAATAGTAGTTCGATGAATCTGCTCATGTTGATTGACCAGACTCTGAATTTCTCCGGTAAGTCTGGAATATATTTAAAATTATTATTATTTATTTAAAAATTTTAATTTGGTCAAAGTATTACTTATTGGAACGCAAATATTTCTAAGGTGTTCATAATTGTACAATACAATATATGAAGTGCGAAATAGTGGGTACATTCAGGCTTAGAAACGACCTATATTCAAATTATAAGTAATAAGCTTAATTAATTACAAAAGCCCAATATTTTCACAATACCTTCCACAATTCCCAACAAAGTTTCAATAATTCCTTTCATAATCCAGCTTTTCAATTAATCCATGAGTGCCTTAACCGCAAATTCATCCCAACTAATGAATAATTTTCAATTAATTTCCATCACTTACATTTATTGGCTTCATATTCACAATCAACATACAAGAGTGATTTTAAAATGATGCCAATTCAATATAACATTTGATGAATTTATTATTAAGTCCAAAATTAAACAAAACCTTTGAAAGGATTTAGTGATATCAGGTTATTTCTTTTAAATGTTACGATTTTTAATTGTATTTAGATAATCTTCGTTTCATCAAGGCTTAGTAATATTTGTTTCATTTTTCCTTGTCCTTTTTTCTTGTCTCTGATTTACTATAAACTTCGTACTGTCTGCACTGAAAGTAGAGCTTATTAGGATTGACGACTTCGTTCGGAATACTTACTATAAAGTAAACCAGAAATATCCTGTATCTGACCCCTGTTCTGAATTCCTGTCCGTCATAAAGACTGCAAGAGACCCAGGCAGGATATCCCCGGAGTCGGTTTGCTCCCCTAGTACCTGGCAAATAGCACTACAGAGAAGGTTATAGCTTAACTCAACAATGCATGCATTAAACAAATTATGCAAAAGAAAAGATTTTTAATTTCAATAAATTAAAAAAAAAAAAATTATGACTGCAATTTATTGTTTCTGTATTTTGTACTTTACCTTTAAAACTTTTTATTTCCTTTAAATTATGGTCTTAGTTTATTTTCTATTGAGGTGCGTGTCAAAGATTTATAATTATGTTTCTAGGTTTATAAACAGTTTACAATTTAGTATGCAAAAATGAAAATGTTAAAAATCTCCATAAAAACGGGCGATTGTATAGGTAAATCCTATTATATGAAAAAATGTCATACGTTTCATTATATTATGTCAATAAGTATCTGCATTAGAGTAAATTGAACGAAGCTACAATATTGATTTGAATCATAACGGATAAATAGAGCTATGATGTTGAACATTCCGATAAACTTAGCTATAGCAACCCTAAACTTCATACACGAGCGTTCATGAGCGGCATATGATTGATATGGTGATCTGCATAATCAGATTTTCCACCTGCGTAACACTGCCTACCAGACACGCTAGTCCATCATTCGTTTAAAGCGTTGACACGACTAACATGCATTTCTATAATGAACGTTAATAGCTGATTAGAAAGAAAGAAAAAAAAATGTTGTTTGTTACTTAAGATCAAATAATAACAGAAAAGAAAATGTAAATAAACTTAACCAGTCAAGGCGTCTGGCAGCTCAAAAGGACCTATTATTTGTCCATTTAAAATTCCGGTCCACATATTCACTTTATATCGATCGATCTTGCCTCATCAAATGAGGATTTTCGATATGCCACTCGTGTAAGTTGTGTAGGTTCATGAAACCATCTTTTTTAAATGTCGACTCATCCGACCACAAAATTTTTCGAAGAATCGCGGATCTTCCCTTTGTTTTTGGAATATTGTTTCACAAAAAGCAACACGGGGTCGATGGTCCCAGGGTAGTAGAGTTTGTACTCGCTGTACGTGGTACGGGTGTAGCTCATTTCTTTGCAAAATCCGATCTCTCCGTCTCTGTCACATTAGCGACACTAATTCTGTCTCTCTCACACTTCGTAGAAGAACTCTCCCGGCCTCATTCAAACTAGAATGTTAAGTAAGGGTCTTAAAGCAAACCATGGGTACATTAAAATAGATTTGAAGTTTTTGGAAAAATAAAATATTGTCTACAATCGTAGAAATTATCTACCAAGTATCATACCATTTTGGAATCCTTATTGAATGCGCCAACTTTTGCAGTTACTTGCCAAACTCGCATAGTACATTTTTTTTCAGTACAGCTTGTTAAAGCTATGTGAACAGTTAATTTTGAATATTTAATTTAGATAAAAATGGCATATTCTTCTAATTTGCAGCAGCTGGCTTTAAATTTTAAATTAGAGTATACAGAACACTATTCAGGATTACAAAACAAAAGAAAATGATTAAAAAAGTCAAGAATTGTAGCAACAACAGTGAAAAAACCGTCACAGGTGTAAATTTTAACGACTTTTTTAAATGCTAGATTTTTTTTTAATAGGTGACTTAGATTTTTTTTTATATTTTTCTGATAACATATATGATGTAGTCTACCACCTGACGTCGGCTCCTGGGACACCCTAAGGAAAAAAGTAAAAAGTTTGTTATATCGATAATTTTTTAAAGATCAAATTAAACTGAAATGATAACAATGCTTGGATTAAATTGTAATGACTCGATAGTTATATTGCCAAATGTTTTGACCATAGTAATTAGCACAATGAACCTATAGTTTTAGAGATATGTAAACTTTTTTAAACTTGTAAATAAAATTGGGTTCAGATAATTTGTCTGAGTTTAGATTCTAGTAAGACTGTAAAAATAGCGGTAGAGAAAAAATGTTTTGTTGGTTTTCATGCTTATTCTTTTCAGCGCTAGTTTTACTGCAGTACACTTGTGAACCAATGGTGTAGCATCTTTGATTTTGTGTAAAAGTGATTGTAAAAATATTTTTTGGAGTGTGATTGATTTCTTGTGAAAAAGTTTGTACAAAAATCATATTTGAAGAACAATTTTTTGTCGGTAGTAAGTTTTGATCTTTATCTGCGCCAAACACAGTTTTTGTAACTAGCTACTCTATCGACTGGTAGAGTATATCTTGTTGATCTTTTTTTATATTAAATCCGCCTTTTGTACTTCCATTATAATTGTAATACATAAATTTCTAATTTTGTTTTTTTAATAAATGACAAAAATATGTTTTAAAAAAATTTTTTACTCGTGTTTGACCCAAATGCCAGCTATTTGCAAGTCATTGATGATAACGTAAAGTGGTTGTGGAACGGAATCTATTTTACGTGAATATGTGCTGAAGATTACAATTTCATGTTTTATTTTTATGCTGTTAATATGAATGACTTCGCACTTTCCTGGTGCCAAAAGAGTTAGGTATTATTTGTGTTGTGAACAATATCAAACACCTTCAAGAAATAACGGTTTATTTATTTAAAGCAATGGAATACTAACATGACTTTTATGACTTGCACTCTTCCCGACTGACTGAATACTGTCGCTGACCAAGTCATATCTAATCATTACACCTTTTAAAATCAAATGTGCAACTGTGTTCCGCCACGTCGCTCACTGTACTGCCATCTATTGGATAATGTCACAAACAGAAAAGAGGCAGTAGTCAAATCCGCAATCTATCATCATGGTATAACTCAAGTATGAGAAGTAGAATTACATATTTACATTACAATGACTGCGTATAATAATTAAGGTTTTAAATTATTATTTACATTAAAATGCATGCATCATGCATTTTAATGTTAAATCAGATGCTGAGACAGGAATATTTAGATTGTCAACAATGAATTGAAAATACTGCCTTTTTCTGAATGATGAAAACTTTGTCTCTGTCCATTATGTTATTTTCTTTTTGACAGATCGCGCGTATGAAATATTGTTTCTATTTTCAAATTATAGTACTACAGTAATAATATACTTTCTAGACGGGTAACGCCCACATAGTGAAGTGCTCTGTGCATAACAAACTACCACAGACAATAAGCAGTTCTTGAAATCAGATAAATCGATAAATTGTCTTCAAATCAAATATTTGTAAATTTATTTATTTCCTTCTCGACAGCTACCTTACATTATTTATAGGTATGTGAATTTTAATATTAAAACGCATATGTAGTTAATAACATCTACGTCAAGTTTAAATCAAGAATTATGATCAAGAATACTTAGAAAATCACATACATACCATTTTTTTAACAAACTAGCTAGGTAATTGGTAATTCGCCAAAAATATAAAATTTTGCCTAATTTACTTGGCATGTGTAAAACTTTATTTTTTCATATATTTCTGATCCATTTAAGAGAGAAAAAGGAAAACTTTCTTAAATGGATCAGAAATATACGAAAAAATAAAGTTTTCCACATGCCAAGGAAATTAGGCAAAATTTTATATATTTGGCGAATTACCCCAATAGGGTAATTCGCCAAATATATAATATAAAAATTAAACAAGTAAATTTATTTACATTATTTATTACATAGATTCATCAGATTCTTCTTCGTAAATTACACTAGACTCGTCAGTTGAGTCCTCTGTTACATAAATAACCAATTCTTGTGCCATCATGTTATCAATTGCAACATCTCGATCCCAATCAGACATTATTAATTAAAAAAAAAAACAGATAAACGAATTTAATATTTATAATAAAAATAATATCGCTGCATTAAATCGATTAAAAGTTCTTCTTAAATAAAATCGATATTCTGTTTTAATCGAATCGGTAACTTGCGAGTTCATCACTGATTTCAAAATATCTTAAAAAGACTGTCAAAAAGAGAATATAATGGACAGAGTATAGTTGAACGTTGTGCGACATAACTGACATGAGTTAAAAATTTAAACTCATACTTCAAACTTGAATATGACATATTTATAGTTTGAAATAGTTTATGGAGAATAGTGAGTAATTTATTTACACTTTTGAAAAGTCCGTTGTACTGTAAATAAAAACAATTCAATTGTTATTTTTAATTGTATTAACTACCAAATGTGTGTAGAACTGACGAAGTAGGTTTGACGAGTTTTTAGCAAATAATACTGGTAAATATTGTATCCAAATTTATACACAATAATTTATTAGTTATTATTATTATTACTAGCTGGTGCCCGTTGCTTCGTCTGCACAGGATTAGTATTTCGAGTAGCTTATATTAGCGTGATGTATATCTTTATAAATTGTAGACTATGTATTGATCTTTTATATTATATCTTTTATAGTTTTAACGTGAAAGAGTAACAAACATTCATCTATACAAATTTTCGCGTCTGTAATATTAGTAGAGGTCATGAAAATGCAAACTCTATTACTATGTGGGAATAATAAAAGCGCAGACGTATTTACTACGGATATATTTTTACATGTTAGGTACCTACGCAGTTTTGTGTTATAAATCAATTTGCTGATTTATTAAGAAAAAAATGCCTCGAGGTTTTTTATTGTGTTTCCATTTAAGATTACAGCCATAAAACAAGATGAAAGTGTTTTGCAAGAAATTTGATAAAGATATTTTTCGCGAAAATGTAATAACACTCGTTGTCGACCTTATAAATTATTTTGTAGTACCTGCGACGCTTTATAACAATTGTTTATTTATAAATGAATATTGGTATGTATATTAATTATATATATTATAACTTACATACGAAAAGCATGCATTTGTTCTTCATATATCTATCTTATCAACTAAGGAAATAACGAACAATTGAGTTTTATAACTTAAAATTAAGAATTATTGAATATGATTATAGTGGATAGGAAGATAAAATCTTAATTTACAAAACAAACTACGTAGCATCACTGAGTTACGACGGTATCTACGACCGATAGTAGCTCAGTGATTGGAATTACTCACAAAAGTATGTGAGCAAAACGGTGGTATTCTACTACAACCCAAGGGTTTTGTGTTTTACAAATGATTTGCAAAGTTTTAACATAAAATAAAACATAGTTTACACATATAAATATAAACATGTATTGCTGTGTATATAAATAAATATACATATAAATGTAAACACAAGCCCATAAATAAATACATATTGAAAACATTCAGGCAGAAGTATAAGAAAAAAAAATACATAAATAATATTCAAATTCTGAGTGTCACATATAAGCTATAATATAATGTTGTATATCATTTAGTGATCAATGTTGGTTGTCGTAATTTTTATTATATTTAAAGTATGATAGAAAAAGTATTTAGCCATTCACTAGAAGTTAAAAGTATACATCACACTCACTCACTCACTTATGATGAAACAGAAAACTTAATGCCCTCTACTTCAATATAAATCTTTGATACCCCACACAACTGTATGCACTCCTGTTTCATTTATTTATTTATTATATACGTACACACCACACACACTCTCGGTTAGTTATACTGTCTTATATACCTATTCACATAATCAACACACACACACACACATAGATCCACAAAACATTAAAAAAAATAGAAATGATAGCCAAAAATTAAAGAAATATTATGTAATGGAGTTGACAAGGGTTATTATATTGTCGTCCAACTTAGAAAGTTTTTGTACATATAATTAGAAGTATTAGTGCACATACATAATCATAGTATTGTGAGCACCTGCGGGACTCAAGATACAGGCTTTCGTCTAGTTTGAGTTCCGCTGGTACCTGATTTAAACGCCCATTTTTATGCAATATCAACATAGTTTTGAAATGTGTTGGGCCATGTAACTCGGTGTTTGTTAATAATAAAGACTTAATAATAAAGACTTAATAACATACTATTCAAATGGCAAAATCCACCATCGAGTACCCCTTTGGAATCCCTATACGTTGTTTTTGAAGATGAAATAATTTTAAGTGTTTTTTGAATCAAAATTTAGATGTCAATTGTCTCAAAGGAAGAGGTATGTTATTCCAACATTTAGTTGCTAGGAAGCGATAACTGCCACAGTTTTATGAGAATGACTTTCCAAAAGATATCTACATGCATTGGTACCATATCTATCATGCAAACTCTACTGCTATGTGGGAAAAATAAAAGCGCAGACGTATTTACTATGCATATCTTTATATATAATATATAAATCTTGTGTACGTGTGTTAGTCATTGAACTCCTCCTAAACGGCTGGACCGATTTAGATGAAATTTTTTGTTTGTATTCCAGGAGGTTTGAGAAAGGTATAGATTCACAATACGGTCAGTACAGCACAACGTCTGTCGGGTCAGCTAGTATCTTATAAAAAGAAGATATTTTAAGTTTCGTTAAAGAGTGTTATTGAATGTATCTTTAAATTCACCAATTGAGATTATTATGAACGCACTCTAGTGCTCTATGCTCAACTCTATGTCGTTTATATATGTTAATCTTCTGTTATCACCTGCATGTGTAATTTTACAAGAAACGTGTGTCCAAAATTATAATCCTGTGTGCTTCTAAATAAACGTTAATCAAAGTATATAAACTGGTTTAGAATTATCATAAACATTAAAAGGTTATGGGCCCAGTCCTAAACCAGTGAAAGTGTGGACTGAAAAGTGTTCTTTTTCATAACCAACAAAACTGTTATGGCGGACATTGTTTTTTGGAATTGAACTTTTATCGTGTTGTTCTTGTTATTTCGTTTGTCATAATGTCGGTCAAACTAGAAAAGTTTGCTGTGGACAAACTACAAGGTGATTCGAATTGGATCTCTTGGAAATTCGACATGAATCTTCAGTTTACTTTGCACAATGTATTGGACCATGTGACCGACGCGGCAGTCAAGCCTGAGGAGATTGATGTATCGGTATCTAAACTGTATGCTGATAAAGAGTCGATTGCGAAATATATCATCGGCTCATCTGTGGGCTCCGAGCCTAAGCAACACATTCTCACATGCACAACCGCCAAAGAAATGTGGGATGTGTTGCATGCCGTGTATGAACAAAAGAACGATCGGCGTTTAGATCTTCTCTATTGTGAGCTTTTTACATATAAAAAAGCAGAGGAAGACAATATTGCTATGCATGTTAGCAAGCTTCAGAGAATTTTTACTCAGCTGAATGCTGAATTAAAAGGTGAGAAATGTGAATTACCAAACTCTTTATTGCTAAATAGAATATTAAATACACTGCCAAATGAGTACATGGAGTTTAAGAATGCTTGGGAGTCTGTGCCCTCTGCAGACCGTGGAGTGGCTGTGCTCATGGAACGACTAAGGCTTCATGAGCAGCGCCTCAATGAAAGATCAGTTAAACCTGAAAGAGAAAATATGGCATTACATACAAAAGTTACAGAAAAGAAAATTATACAATGTAATTTTTGTAAGAAAAAGGGTCATATAAAGAAAAATTGTTTTAAACTGAAAAATAAAATTGAGAAAGATAAAAGGACTTCTAATAGCATACAGCATGGGCAAGCATTTATGGTGGGAGAAGAATGTAAAGATTGGATCATCGACTCAGGAGCGTCCCATCATATAACAGCGAAACGGGAATGGTTTTATGAATATGAAAGTTTCGAGAATCCAATTCCATTACTGATTGGAAATGGAAGTAGTATGATGGCCCATGGCTGTGGCATCATACTTGTACAGATGCTGATAAATGGCAGGTGGGAAAAAGCACATTTGAAAGACGTATGGTATGTGCCTATGTGTGCACAAAATTTATTTTCATCAGGATCTGCAATAAAAAATGGATTGATTGAAATTGCTGATAATAAAAGCAGAATATTTAAAAATTTGCATGGTCATACAAAGGCAGTTGGAGTGAAACTGAATAGAACTCTCTACAAGTTGTTAATGAGGGTAGAAGAGCCTGAGAATGTATGTCTCAGTGTCAACTTGCAAGTGTGGCATGAACGCCTTTGCCATCAAAATATTCGCCACGTCAAAAGGTTTCTTAATAATAAAGGTATTATGGTTGATTCTCAAATCAGTGATTTATGTGATGGGTGCATGTTTGGTAAAATGACTCGATTACCATTCCATACAAGGGAAGTGAGGGCCGAACGGCCAGGCCAAATTATACATGCTGATGTATGTGGACCCATTCTACAGTCACTTGGTGGTAAGAAATATTTTGTAGTGTTTAAGGATGATTACACAAAGTATCGCCGCGTTTACTTTATGAAAGAAAAGTCTGAGGTTAAAGATGTTTTGCCTATATATTTAAATGAGGTTAAGACTTGTGGCCATACTATCCGAGAGCTAATTACTGATGGTGGGAAAGAATTTGTGAACTCAGATATGAAAACAATATTAAATTCTTTTGGTATAAATCATCGAGTAACAATGCCATACAGCCCTCAACAAAATGGGGCTGCTGAACGGGAAAATAGAATATTGGTGGAAGCCGCCCGTAGTATGTTACATGCCAATAATTTCAAGAAGGAACTTTGGGCAGAAGCTGTCAACACAGCTGCATATGTTATCAACAGAACTGGCCCTACTGGAGTTGACAGTTTGTCTACACCTTATAGTTTATGGCATGGACGTGAGGCTGATATTACTCATTTAAGGATTTTTGGAACTAAATGTTTTGTTCACATCCCACAACAAAAACGTAAAAAACTAGATAAGAAGGCATTTAAGGGATATTTAGTTGGATATTCGGGAGACAAAGATGGATTTCGAATTTTGACAGAGGATAATGCTATAATACTGTCCCGAGATGTGAAGTTTTTGCCAGAAGATACATCAGTTAATGTTTTCTCCAATATAGAAGATTTTAAATGCCAAGATGAGATATCACTACTAGAGAATAAGGACTCTAACACTATAGAGCACTATTTGGAAGTAGAAATGACTGATTTGGAGACAAATGACAAGAATGCGGCTCCAGTTCAGAACGAGGTCCAGGTGCTGCCATGTGAAAGTGATCCGCAGGGTGCGAGTCGTGATGATCCAGTTCCTGCCGTTGTTGATCGAAGTGAGCATGATGATACAGTGGTCAGTGTTGAATCCAATTCAGGTGAGGTTGAACCATTTTTCTTCGAGTGTGATGATGTGTCAATTTCTGTAGAATTAGGATCTGAAAGTAATAATAATAATAGTGAAAGACGTTATCCTTTACGAAATAGAAAAGCTAAAGATTTCCCAGATCACTATATGTATGTCTGTTCAGAATTAAATGACAATTGTAATATAAATTTTAAAAATATCAATGACTTACCAGATTGTTGGAAGCAGGCTGTGAATGATGAGCTTGCAGCTTTAAAAGAGAACAATACTTGGTCTATTGTGAATTTGCCTAAAAATGTAATTCCTATTGATAGTAAATGGGTGTTCAAAATAAAGAGAAATAGTGACGGTAATGTAATTAAATATAAAGCGAGACTGGTGGCCAGAGGATATAATCAAAAGTATGGTGTGGATTATTTTAATACATACTCACCAGTAGTTCGATCTAGTACATTAAAAATTCTGTTCTCGTTGGCTGTTCAATATGATTGGTTTATATATCATTGGGATGTAGTCACTGCCTTTCTTCATGGTACTTTGAAGGAAGATGTGTACATGTATTTGCCTAAAGGACTGACTGATGAAGCCAATATTAATAATAATAAAGTGTGTAAACTCAATAAAGCTTTGTATGGCTTAAAACAAGCCGCCTATAGTTGGAATTACGAAATACATACTGCTTTGATTGATCTTGGTTTCAAGCAGTCAAAATACGAACCATGTGTTTATGTCACTAAAATTGACAAAGTTCACCTAATCATTGCAATTTATGTTGACGATATTTTTGTTTTTGGTAACAATGAAAAGCATAAATGTAAAATTTTGAATCAGTTACAACATAAATTTAAAATAAAAGATTTAGGTCCTATTGAATATGCTTTGAGTTTAAAAATTAAAAGAGATAAAGATAAAATATATATTAATCAGAAGGCATACATAGAAAAGGTGTTAGCTACATATGGTATGACTAATTGTAAACCTATAACATTACCTATGCAGCCTAATACTAAGTTGTTAAAAGGGGAAGGTGAACCTGATCCTAAAATACCATTTCAAAACCTAATAGGTAGTTTGATGTATGTAGCTATTAATACAAGACCTGATATTTTGCATAGTGTGTGTGCATTGTCACAATTTAATAATTCTTACACTCAAGAACATTTTACTCATGCAAAAAGAATACTTAGGTATCTCAAAGGTACTTTAAATTACAGTTTATTATATTCTAAGTCCAATGATTTTAAATTATGTGGATATGTTGATGCTGATTGGGGCAATTCTCATGATAGAAAGTCATATTCAGGTCAATTATTCAAGCTTGGTAATAATTTGATTTCTTTTGAAAGTAGGAAACAGACCTGTATTTCCTTGTCATCTACTGAAGCTGAATATGTAGCTTTAGCTCAAGGTGCAAAAGAGGGAATTTACTTAAAAAATTTGTTGAGTGAACTATGTGATAATTTGTTAAATGATCCAATTGTATTGTACAATGACAACCAACCTTGTCAAAAAATGGCAGCTAATAAAATGAGTTCAAATAGAACAAAACATATTGATATTAAGTATCATTTTATTCGCGATGCAGTTTTGAATGGGAAGGTTGTAATTAAATATTTACCTACTTCTGATATGATTGCAGACTTGTTTACCAAGCCAGTTAATGCTGTAAAATTAAATAAGTTTCTTGATGGTTTGTCGATTCAAGTCAAGAATGATTGACTGAACAGTGTTAAGTAGTTGTAAGATTTATTTTTTTTATTTGTTTGAGTTGTTATTTTACTCATAATCTCAATTGAGGGGGCATGTTATTGAATGTATCTTTAAATTCACCAATTGAGATTATTATGAACGCACTCTAGTGCTCTATGCTCAACTCTATGTCGTTTATATATGTTAATCTTCTGTTATCACCTGCATGTGTAATTTTACAAGAAACGTGTGTCCAAAATTATAATCCTGTGTGCTTCTAAATAAACGTTAATCAAAGTATATAAACTGGTTTAGAATTATCATAAACATTAAAAAAGAGATATGCTGGGTTTAAGCATTTCAAGAAATCAACATCAAGCAAGCAAGTGTAATAAAACTTAATTACCACTTCACTCTGTCACGTTCAACAACCGACTGCTCAAGATTTTTTAATTCTTTCCTCACTTGCTCCTCCCCACTACCACTTCCTACCTCCTTTCGTTTCACGATGGAAACGGTCGCATGTCCCAACAACTTTTTGTTATAACTTCTTATGAGTAATATGTAAGTTTATCATAATCGTATATTTAGTTAGTTAGTTTATATATTATATTTATGATATATATTAAGTTTAAAATTTATTTATTAATGTAAGTGCAATATCAAATATATTTTACAATTTTAAATAAATGGTATAACCAATGGAATCGAAAAGGAAGTTTGGTTTGACAACAATATTGTGGCAGTGAGACTTCTTATTAAATATTAATAAATTACACAATTTAAACTTATATTAAATAATTAATATGTACGTAATTAACTAACCATACACGATTTTGTAAAAAGATATATTGAAAATTAAGACAGGTGGGAGGAGACATCTACTGCCAAAATAAAAAAGATCTCGAAAGTCATTTAAAATAACACATTTTTATTCGATGGAAATAGAGCCATCTATTAGTGTGTAGTGCACTAACATAAAAAATATAGAATCAACGTCATTTGTAATTACAATCTTAAATCGTTTGGCTGACGATACATTTTTGTTCAACTAAGCGATTCGTTTTGACGAGGAACCGCCTTATAAGATATTCTAAAGAGACGTCGTAATTTTATACGGGTTTCCAAAAAGTATTTAAAACAGAACATACTCATTTATAAATCAAGGTCAATAGATTATCAATAAGCTACCCACGATTTGCGCCGATTACGTAAGCGGCGCCCTTGGTGAATTGTAAACAAGATGTCGCTTATTAGGTCATGGCCATATGTCTTGGATCAACCATTGAATATTCTTACCAAATAAAAAGAATCGGTTTTGCCTATTTTCTTTGGTTAATACTGATTCCTAATCTTTACTATATATATATATATATATATATAATATATATATATATATAATATATATATATATATATATATATATATATATATATAATATATATATACCCTCTTGATTAAATAACGCAGGATCTTGAAGCCCTGCTAGTTTCGCCACGTGTAAGTCCTATCCATACTAGCCGGAGCCACTATGGCGTACCGCGCCTATTTCTTGTCCTCTTTATAGGGCAGCGCTGATCGTGCCTTCTCCTGAGGGCGCAGTTACCCTTCCATTCACGCTATAAGCTGTAGTCCTTACGGCCAAGCTGCAGCCCTTATGGGCAAGGCTTAAGCTGAGTTTAGTTGGTAGGTCATACTGATTGAGCCGCTTCGTTCGGTTGGAATCCGACATAGTTATACATCGTCGCATTCGGTGGCCGTGATATCCATGAGGATTCTCAACCTCTCCTCAAAAATGCCAAAACTATTGAACTGATTTAAATGAAATTTGGTACACAGAGAGGTAGAGTCTATGCAAGAAAAAGAATGTAAGGGGTTGAAATACGAGATATTCATCTCGTATTTCAACTAATTTGTATGGAAAGTACATCATTTTAATAGCAAAATATTTAACACTTATTATTTAGGTTGAACAAATTTGATATAAATAAATACATTGAAAGTTTGTAAAAAATTAACCAAAGGTGGTGAAAATATGGGATGAAAGTTTTACTGAATCGATTTTTTTTTAACTTTACAAAGGGAGAGTTTGACACTCGGAGAAGGACGGAACATTTTTACAACGGGAAAAATGTATTTACTGCAAGAAAATCTGATAAAAACAGTTTCTCGGGTTTTGATGCAATTTGTTATAGGAGGTATGGGACACGGGGAACAACACAAGATGATTTTTACCGCGGGACAATATATCTTTCTTTTTAAAAACCGAAAAGTTGGTGTAGCTATAAATATTAAATATAGAACCCTGTAAATTTAGCTTGAAGTCATTTCTAAATGTTTTACGTATTCATTTATGGTTGTTATTCAAATTCTAGTCATGGACTTAAGCTTTAGGTTATCTGCGATTTCTTTTAAATCGATGCAGTAGCTTTGACGTGAGTGTGACAGACAGTTCGAGTGACCTTATATTAATAACAACCTGGTGCCCTCAACATGTCTGTAGTAGTCGGTAGATTTTTTCCTACTTACATCATATTTTGGGCAATTCACATATAGTATAGATAGATATTTCTTACTCTTTCATGTAAAAACTATTGAATGGATTTAATCGAAACCTTACAATAATTGCTTAATATATCAGAATAACACATAGGCGCTATAAAGATATTGTGTGAATTGTCAAATAAGTAGGAAAATCTACCATCTGTGCAGACAAAGTCGCGGGCACCAGCTAGTATATTTATAAATTGTAGCCTATGTATTGTTCTGATGTATATTATTGTAAAGCTTATTAAAAATCTATTCAATAGTTTTTCTGCGAAAAAGAAACAACATCCATACTTACAAATATTCGTGTTTATAATATTAGTAGGATCAGGAAGTTAAGATTAACAAACAGTAAGTATAAAGAGTGGAAAATTCGTTTAATGAATATAATTTGAACATTAAAATACATCCACGTGGCCATAGCTTGGCCTGAATTTTACATTTTCGCTCATAAATTAAAAGGTTAAAAATAGTAATAAAAGTAGGTACATTATATTTTTAGACAAAAAAGAGGATTAGTATTATAATCCCTTTGAAGCCGATGTCGACCCTTTATGACAGATACTCGGTGGTGTCGCAGACGATGTAATTAAAAATGGACGCAGCAGAAATGGAGGTCCTCTAATGAATTTCAACTTTACCCAACTGGTTTAAAGGCTGCTACGCATTTTACTTACGTATAATATCGTTCTGATAAATAAATAAAATTATATTGAATGAAGTTTTTAACTTGTAACGATCCAAGCAGACTTCCCTAAGTCGAAGTATAAATAAATATTGATATGATTGACGTCACGTCCGAAAAACTGTAAACACTTACCATGATAGCTCGTAAATACAATAATAAATTATGATTTGATTGTGCATCCTTACTTGTTGAGTTGTTGTCAGTAACAGCATCACCGTGAATTATCAAGATAATTTGAAAAAATTGTTGATAGAATTTTACTAATTACGCATTCAAAATAACTATTTCTACACATAATATATTGTGACGCATTTGCATTGCACTCATTTGATTGGTGTATACATACTTTAACAGTAAAACGCTGTTATTATTGTGAATATTGCGCGGACAGGAGGGGTAAACACAGATAATACGAAGTAAGAGCAAAGGAGTTTGAATTTATACAGTTTTTGCTATTGCTCATTTTAAATGTCATTTTCGTCCTGCACTTACATACTTTCAGTTTTTTTCTTGAAATAATAACTTTTGAATACCATCGGTGCCTCCCTACTCCGCTCTACTCGATAGGATCCGATTCTTCAATTTCGGAATAGTTGGTTGGGCAGCTTCCACGAAGGTTATTAATATTAACCCGGCGTGAGTGAGGTTGGGTATATCATACCCGAAAAGTTTCTAAACGCAGATATTTTAATGTTACTGTTGCCATGCAAGTCCTGGTGTTTCAGTAGCTGGAGGTAAAGATGCAAGGGGTGAGGTACAGTATCGAGTTTAGTGTTGCACCGGCGGCGACGGCAAATACACATGCGTACCCGCGGCTGGGGTATGGAATTGTGTTGATTTGTAGGTGTAATTTTGGTGCTCTATTATATGATCTCACAAGACTTTTCAGTTCCTTTTTTATTTATAATAATAGAAGACACTATTTTTATATTGATTTACCAAAGTTGGAATTTTGTTAGATTTTTATGGCAAAAGAAATTAATTGCCTGAATTTGTATTTTTCGAAAATAATTTAGATATTGTGTTATTTCAATAAAAAATAATGCTGCTTAACTTAATGTTGATATATTTATTTACTCATCTTGTTGAATAGTTACTATTATTAATATATCTAAGCATTAATTCTAATTACACAATCATAGTATCAAAAATTTTACATCAAAATTTTGGGTATATCATACCCACCTCATAGCTGGTGTAACAATTTCTCACCTCATTCACGCCGGGTTAAGATCAACCAGCATATTAGGCTGTGGTAAATATTTATTGTGTTTTCAACTTATATGCGTAACTCAAACGAAGTTGATATCAGTAAGATATACCCAGTGGGGTGTGCCCATTATGTCAGTCTAAGGCGCCAAGAAAAAATAATTCGAATACTCTGGTGAGAACACTTCCTGGCGCTTGTGATGGCAACATTACACTTCGTGGTTCACGGAAACAGAGCGCCATGTCACCCCCCTCAACTTCATCGCCCGGCATGGACTTATTTAGCACGCTTGTAGTGGAAATTAAACCACTACGAGATGAAAACAATCTTTGAACACATAGTAAGTTGTAACGCACGAATTGATGAACATCAGCTGAATATTGAGAGACATGAGGGTAGGATAAGTTCTCTGAACAACATCAGGCACAGAACATCATAGACTTTCAAAATACAATACATTCCTTACAAAAACAATTAAAGCAACGAGTCCAGGAATCTCTTCGAAACGTAGAAATCGCACTACTAGTGCGATTTCTAAGGCGAAACAAGCGACATTATTTTCTGAGAATTAGAAAACCCAGACGCAACATGCACTCTTCAGACATCACAGGAGTAACTGGCGAATATAACATTTTGTATATAAATGAGCACCTAACGTCCGAGTTGTTTCGACTGGCCTGTGATCATTGCAAAAGCGCAGAATACAAGTAGATATTGTTGGATCATGAATGGATCTGTATATATTCGTAAGACAGATGGTACCTCAGCATATCAGATCAAAAACGTTAATAAACTACAGAAGAGTCCCTTGCGATTTGGATGATCAGTTTTTCCCGAATCAAAACAAATAAGCGAGGTGTCATGAACAGCTTTAATTTAATGATAGGCTCAGTGCTGTCTATTATTACTTGCACTTTTTTTAAATTTTGGACTTAGCTGTTCTTTTCACGCTACTATACTCAATATTTTATAGCAGTGCACAAACATTTAATGTTTGATTTCGTTCCGTGGAAACCACGGGCCGACTATCCCTGTGTGTTTGTTAATAATAATGATTGGGATGCTGTTTGGTAGTTTACTCGGGATTTGTAAGTGTATATTGACAAGAATTCTAGTTATTGAATTATTGCATCCCCTCGTGTAAATTAACAAGTACCACACATTCTTCTATTGTTACTCCGTTTTAGTACATTCACATCATGAACTTTTTTCCATATTGCAACTTACTATGACTTGAAGTACCCTGCCAAGCAACATACGGGGCTTTGATCCCTAGAAATTTGCGTAAGCTGGGCCAGCGTGGTAGATGTCTTAAAATCCCTTAATGACCCATAGGTCATTATCATTATTTCAGCCAGGATACCTTTGCTGGATATGTCCAGCAAAGGTATCCTGCCTGAAATAATGATAATGACCCCACCCTAGTGCGATGGAATCTGCTCTTGCTAGAGATCTTACAATCTGTCTGCTTGGCAAAATACTGGTTATGCTCCCAAAATTTGTTAGTCTCTGTTTCATAGTTTAAAACACGAAGCTAACAAGTTATAATTACATCGCTTAACTGGAAATTAAAGCAAATTAAAGATACATTTTTTTTCTGCCTAAGCACGCTGACGTACAAATGCGTACTTTAATCGACCGTATATTATCTTATCTCATTTGCTGTAGGTGGTAATATAATAACCTTCTTTTAGCCTTTTAGTTGCTCGTAGGATGGATTATACGCTAGCTTTATTGCTGCTTCGTTATCTACTTAAAGTATCGGTACCTCTATCAAGCTGTCGATGCTTTCAATGAGCCTCTTCAGCCAAACAATTTCTCTAACAGCTTCACTCGCCGCGACAATCTCAGCTTCAGTGCTGGATATTGAAACTGATGCTTGTTTGTTACTTCTCCATGATATAAGACATTCAGAATACATGCATACCAGCCCACTAGTCGAACGACCTGTTTCAGTAACCCCATCATGATCTGAATCAGAATAACATGTTAACTGATTGTTACCGTGTAACTTATACTCTAGGCCCCAAGACATTGTACCTTTTAGGTATCGCAGTATTCTTTTAACTTTTATTACATCATTTCCAGTAGGATTTTCCAGATAGCGTGATACTACACCGACATAAGCAATATCGGGTCTCGTTCCTAGCATGATATATGCGAGTGCTCCGACAGCCTGTCTGTATGGAAAACTCGCCTCTTTAGACTCACCATCTTCTCTTGTTCCAGAGTCTTTTATTATTGGAGTTACAACAGCTTTAAAACTTGCCATATTGAATCGTTCTAACAGTTTCTGTGTATACGCTTTTTGAGTTACTTTTACTGAATCCTTAGATTTCTTAATTTCCAAACCTAGGAAAAATTGGCAGTTTTTGTTTTAATTTTAGATCTTGACTTCATTTCACAGATTGTCAGCCTCATTTTTATCTGTATATGCGAGCAATCCGTCATCTACGTAATAGCAATAGCAACCTCTTTCCCCCCTTCTCTCTTATGAAGAGGCACGGATCTGCTTCGCTCGACTGAAAACCAATTTCCAACAAGAAGGTCTTAATACAACTATTACCAGCAACGTGGAGATTGCTTGAGACCATATAAACTTTTCTTTAGTAAGCATAATTGATTGCATCTTTTATCATAGTAACCCTGTGGTGGTCTCATATTAATTTCCTCTTTCAAGGTTCCGTATAGAAAGGCTGTAGATACGTCAAACTGTATCAAATCCATATTACTTCTGACAGCAATCGTATCGTGCTCATTTTCGCAACGGGACTAAACGTTTCATAGTAGTCTATTCCTTTTTTTCTGGGAATATCCTTTTATCACTAGTCTTGCCTTGTAACGTTCTATAGAACCATCAGGGTTAAACTTAACTTTAGACAACCATTTACACGGAATAGCTTTTCTATTTGTAGGTAAGGTAACCATTTCCCACATCTCATCCTCCATTAATGATCTCATCTCATTATCCATAGCCTTTTTACATTTTTCACTATCTTGACTCTTCTTTATAGCTTCTATGTAACTTTGTGGTTCTTTAATACCAATTACATCATCTATAGCGGTCATTACAAAATCATCAAATTTTTAAGGGACATTTAATTTTGAGCGATCTCGAAGTGTCATTTTGCCTTTGTTCGCGAGAACACCTTCGATAGCTCACGCAAATATAATTTAAGGTCGCTAATCCTATTTTTTCATACACGTAAGTATTATTCAGGCACAGAATTTCCCACTATGAGGCAAACCACTTACCTTGACACCAACAGCTTGGGCTTGTATGGAAACTGAGGCCGAGCACGTGCCTGGCTGGTCACTTTTCAGTACTAATTTTCTTTACAGCAGCGTCACAAACTCTTCTGTAGTTTCAGTGTCCGATATCCGAACTCACACAACATAAATAAACTACAAATATTTAATATTAGTCCCGATTAGCACAATAAAAATCTCATGCACAATTATGTATGTTTACACCGCCGCGTCGCCGATCAACCCAAGTAGTAGGAATCGTAATGACAGCCGTCGCCCGTCACCGCTGGGTCGTGGAGTCGCAGCTTACCCACATAATAAAGAAAAATCCGTGCCTGAACATCCCCCCGCCTAACCAAGGCCTGCCTTGGTTCCTACGATACAGGTATAGGTAACCGACATAATTTCGAAGTAGAACGAAGCAAATTACCATGCTGCGTTCTGACCTCTGCGACCCTAACGATCCCATCTTTACCGGGAAGAAGATTAACTATCCGACCGCGTTTCCAATGAAGAGGACTAGTATTATCTTCTTTTATTAAAACTAGCTCTCCTAACTTAACCGATTCCGTAACCGTGTTCCACTTATATCGTTGTTGTAAGGTATGAAGATACTCTGTCTTCCACCGAGACCAAAAATGTTGAGACATCTTTTGAATTTGTTGATACCGAGACAACCGATGCAACTTAACTTCTTCGTAAGGGTATTCAGGTACAGCCACTAGAGGTTGACCAATTAAAAAATGACCGGGTGTTAATACTTGAAGATCTGCCGTATCCGTACTTAGAGGACACAAAGGCCGCGAGTTCATTACTGCCTCTACTTTATGGAAAAAAGTGGTGAGCTCTTCAAAAGTTAATTTGGTTTCACCAATTACTCGCCGTGCATGATTTTTCGCCGATTTTACCGCTGCCTCAAATAAACCGCCGTGATTAGGACTCGATGGAGGGTTGAATAACCACTTAATATTTTGTTGGGCTAAATTCCGATCTATTGATGGACTATTCTCCCGTAAGAATATAAATAATTCCTTAAGATATTTGTTTGCACCGGTATAGTTTGTACCGCAGTCCGATCTTACTAACGAAGGAAGTCCGCGCCGAGAAACAAATCGCGTAAAAGCTGCCATAAAAGCTTCGACCGATAAATCCGAGACAATCTCTAAATGAACTGCTTTCGTAGATAAGCACACGAAAACACACAAATAGCATTTTAATATTTTTGCATTCCGTAACGAACTAGATTTGATATAAAACGGACCGGCAAAATCAGTACCGACCCCTTCAAATGCTCGTATTCCCCTAACCCTATCCGAAGGTAAATCTGCCATAAAAGGCTGTGTACATCGTACCTTAGACCGATAGCACCGTATACACCGAAACGTAACATTTTTTGTAATTCGCCGAACCGAAATTATCCAATAGTTTTGTGCTAGAATAGCTGCTAAAGTATTAGCACCGACGTGACAATATATTTGATGATAATAAGTTACCAACAATTCAGTAAAATGCCCACGATTAGGTAATAAAATCTGATGTCTTGCATTAAAAGGCAAATCCGCAGATCCGATACGTCCGCCGACACGTAAAATTTGATCTTTATCTATAAATAAATTTAATCTAATTAATGAAGATTTAATTTGAGTATTATTCAACAAAGCCTCAATCTCACTACTAAAATATTGCTGCTGAACCGTCCGAATCAAAAATAAAATCGCATTTCTACGTTCACCGACTGTAATATTACCGCAAATCCGTGATGACTTATTTTTACAGTTAAAAATGAATCTTCTTAAGTAAGCTGTAACATTAACCAATTTTTGATATGAACTATATTTTTCAATTAAATCAAATTCCGAGTGCAAAATTCCTACGCTAACTACTTTCGCTTTTGTTCCGGGTAACATATCTTCAGGAAATTCCAAATAATCTCGTGGCCAGGAAGAACAAGGTTCACTCAACCAGCGTGGTTCCCACCAAAGTGGATGCTGTAATAGATCCGACGCTAAAGTACCACGAGACGCTACGTCTGCACAATTCATTTCACTAGGAACGTGCCTCCATCGTATATCAATAGGTTGAGATGTTATGTGCGATACCCTATTGGCCTCATAGACTTGTAGAGTATGAACCGGCCGTTTTAGCCAAGCTAAAACAATGGTGCTGTCACACCAACCAACACATTCATCAAATTCAACGTTGTCTTTCATTGAAGAAACGACGTGATTGAAAAGTTTGGTTAATAGTGAGGCGCCCTCTAATTC
This sequence comes from Scirpophaga incertulas, assembly GCA_036419045.1. Lineage (NCBI taxonomy): Eukaryota > Metazoa > Arthropoda > Insecta > Lepidoptera > Crambidae > Scirpophaga > Scirpophaga incertulas. The sequence goes on along the minus strand of CM071631.1, from coordinate 25,780,463 downwards.
CAGTTTAGGAATCGTTAACTTTTTTCTCAGTGAGGCTACTCGAGATTTCGAAATAAGTAGTCGCACGAGAACCCTACCGTCCGCAAATTCCGACCGAATATAAACCGCTGCGGCGTAACCTAGAGAGCTACCGTCGCAAAAACCATGAAGACTATACCGAGCCGTTCCTGTTCCGTCAAGCTTTAAACACCGAGGTATCCGTATTTTACATAAATTAGGTAAATCTGAAATAATCATATTCCACTGTCGTCTAATAATATCAGAAACAGGTGCATCCCAATTTATTTTACGAGAATTATCACTAGTGCCGAGTAATTGTTGTAGAAGAATTTTTATTTTGAAAATAACAGGACATATCCATCCTTCGGGATCATACAAACGAGCTGCCAAAGATAAAATGCTACGACGTGTCACCGTAGACTCTGGAGTCAAATTAACATGGTAAGTAAAGGTATCCGAGACTGGATCCCACAAAATACCTAAAACTTTAACGAGTGCCGAATCACCGGAACTATCAAAACTTTTGGGAGTTTCTAAATGAGTAGATGGTAAGCCACTCAAAACCTTCGGCATATTAGAACACCATTTCCGCAATTCATAGCCGGCGCTGTCCATGATTGCTATCAGCTGATCCCGTAAAGCAATGGCATCGGAGAGAGTATCCGCGCCCCCGTTCAGGTCGTCAACATAACTATTTTTTAATAAAAGATTCGCTGCTGCTGGGTAGCTTCCCATCTCATCTTGAGCAAGTTGATGTAAGCAACGAATAGCCACAAAAGGACTGGACTTCAAACCGTAAGTATTTGTTGTCAATTCATATATTTGTAAAGGTTCCGTAGGCGAAGATCGCCAAAAAATAAGCTGATATCTACGGTCATCCGGATGTATCCAAGTTTGCCGAAACATCATTCGTACATCTGTGGTAAATACTATTCGCGGCCACCGAAAATTCAATAATATAACCGTTATATCTCTTTGTAATTTTTCACCAGAATACAAACAATCGTTAAGACACACCCCCGTACTACTAGGAACACTACCGTCGAAAACTACACGAATTTTGCTAGCCCCACCAGATTCTTTAAAAACTCCATGATGTGCCAAAAAATAATGTTCATCGTTAAAATTAAAATTTGAAACCGTCATATGACCTAAAGAAATATACTCCGACATAAATTCTACATATTTAATTTTAAACTCCGGGTCCCGCTGCATTCTTTTCTCAATAGCTAAAAATCGTTTTAATGCAGTTTCTCTAGAATCACCTAACCGCTGGTGGTCTTGTATAAGCGGTAAACGCACGGTATACTTACCGTCCACACCGCGTGTAGTGCTAGAACAGAACAACCTCTCACATTCGATGTCCGCCGGACTACAAAATTTACATTGAGGTGGTTGTTCATAACGCCAGAACTTTTCTACCGCTTCCAACAATTGAATAGCCGAAACATTAGAAGCCAAATTTAACATATCCGAATCCGTCTCTTGACTTGGCCCAAAAACAGCAAAATCAAATATAGTGCTCAAGGCGTAAGGCCCGCCAGTACCTAAGTCAAGCTTCTCGCCAGTCAAAATCTGACCTAAAATGTCGCATCCGAAAATTACATCAATGTGTTTCATATGATATGAGCCGTCATCCGAAATATGAAGCTGTTTACAAGGTTTATTTAATTTCCGAACTAAATAAGAAGTTGGTTTCTTTAATACAACCGCAGTAACCGATAACAAAATATTTTTATTTTTAATTGGCCGAAAATAAAACTTAACAATACTATTGCATTCACTAGTGTGAACACCTCCTATTCCTACAATAGGTACATTCGAGTAATATCGCTTTAATCCCAAATTTGTTACAAAATCACTTTTAATAATAGAAATTTGAGAGCCGAGATCGAGTAATGCCCGAGCCTGTATAAAAGAATTTTGACTTGTCATTACTTCAATTAAAACAGTGGGTAAAATAACGTTATCTATTAATTTGGGCTGCGAAGCGATATTACACAACAGTAATTGCTATTGCGACGTAGTATTTTGATATCGTAAACCTCTAGGACTTGCACTACGTCTATCCTGCGGTCCGCTATGTGACTGTGCACTATCCGTCAATATGAAATCACCTTTAGTATGGTTATCAATGCGCCGTTGATAACGCAATGCATTCGAATCATGAATTAAATGCGCACGATTTGATGAATCACCGTGTCCCGTGTCGCTCCTGCGCTGCTTCGGTGAAACTACGAACCGGTTTGCCGAATTGGAACTACGCTCCCCCGATTGCGTAACAAATGCTTGTCTCGTAGTCGTAGGAGATTCCGAGCGTACAATATGCATCGTACAAATTAATTTATTATGACCGATATTACCACATCTAAAACATGCTGTCTTACTACTACATGACGCAGCGTTATGTTGCCCGAAACATCTAAAACATAAACGCGAATCCTTAATAAAATCCCGACGACCGGTATTAGTTAACTTATTAAATTTATAACACTCAATTATAGTGTGCCCCGTAAACTGACAATATAAACAACGTTTCGTTGCAATAACATTATTGTGAGCAACAACACCCGTACGCGGTGTGCGTCGCCCGCGTTCTAAGTTATTATTGCTATATAAGTCGGTTGTCGCCGTGTCCAGTAATCGACATTCATTTTGCAAAAAATCTATTAATTGATTAAAACTGGGTAAAATACTAGAATTTCCGCCATATTTGTGTTCAAACCGTGACTTCATATCTAAAGGAAGCTTCGAAAGACTAATATATAACAATAAATAACTCCATTCATTAATAGGAAAACCAAGATTATTCAATGCGCGCGTAGATTCTAGTAAAGGGTTAAGAATTTTTGTTCTGAGACCGGTTATGTTACTTAAACAGGGCAGATTGAGAATCCGTGAAATATGTGAATCCGAAAGCAATCTTTTGTTTTCATATCTATTTTTAAGTATGTCCATTGCCGTATCTAATGAATCGTCTACCATAGGTAAGTGTTTGATGAGATCTCGGGGCTCCCTTTGTAAATTAGAAAATAAATAATGAAATTTTTCCGTTTTCGAAATATCTTTTCTACACATTACCAATGAATTAAATAAGCTAATGAAACTAGTCCAACCAAATATATCTCCATCATACACAGACAAGTTTATTGTCGGCAACCGTGCATTTTGTGAGCTTTCCGTGGGTTGATGAGTACCATCTAAGTTCGGATAGGCAGATGATATCGATTCCAACTGATAATAGATTTCCTCTGCATTTTTAAACTGAATATCATATGAACTAATAGCCGTTTCGTCTGTCAAACAATTTAACAATGCTTCGTATGCCTCGCTCAACAACTTGTATCTCTCTTCTATCTTACGTAACCGAGCAGATATTACCCCCGATGTCTGACTTTTATTATTAATTATGTTATTTGTGTTAATGAACCAATCACATTGTATTTTAAATTTATTTTCTGTCGGTTTAAACGCCATTATAATATAAGAAAATATAGTACTATTTTTACGTGAATAAATGAATAATGAATAAAACAACCGAAACCAAAACCGAATGTACCGAATGTAAATAAAAGATAAAAACCCGTTATCTATAGCCGAAAGCAAGAAAGTTATATGTACTTACTTGTATTAATTCGAAAAAACGATCCGACTCGAAGAACCAAAGATATTATGTTCGCGAGAACACCTTCGATAGCTCACGCAAATATAATTTAAGGTCGCTAATCCTATTTTTTCATACACGTAAGTATTATTCAGGCACAGAATTTCCCACTATGAGGCAAACCACTTACCTTGACACCAACAGCTTGGGCTTGTATGGAAACTGAGGCCGAGCACGTGCCTGGCTGGTCACTTTTCAGTACTAATTTTCTTTACAGCAGCGTCACAAACTCTTCTGTAGTTTCAGTGTCCGATATCCGAACTCACACAACATAAATAAACTACAAATATTTAATATTAGTCCCGATTAGCACAATAAAAATCTCATGCACAATTATGTATGTTTACACCGCCGCGTCGCCGATCAACCCGAGTAGTCGGAATCGTAATGACAGCCGTCGCCCGTCACCGCTGGGTCGTGGAGTCGCAGCTTACCCACATAATAAAGAAAAATCCGTGCCTGAACAGCCTTGCTCTACTGTCTCTTCATTTGACCCTTCTTCACAAAAATTCGACTCTGGTAATATTTCTTCTATCTCATTCTCAAAACTAATGTTCTCTTTCTGATTCGCTTTGCAAGTGATACCCTTTGATGTAGATGGTTCCTCGGATGTCGCATAATCTATTGGTACCTCAATATGATTCTTAGGTCTTAAAGTCTTCTCTTCAAATAAAACATCTCGAGAATTAATAAGATTTATTTCCTTCCGTAATCCAAACTATATCCTTCATCATTGTTATAGCCTACTAGTATACCTTTTACAGCCTTCTTATCGAGCTTTTTCCTAGTAATTTTCGGTATATGTGCATAGCAGACACTTCCTAAAATTTTGAGATGGCCAATTGTTGGTTTCTTGTTAAACCGTATCTCGTACGGTGTCTTATCTATTTGTGTGGGACCAGTTCTGTTTAAGACGTACACAGTCGCATAAACAAGTTCTGCCCATAGGCCTTCAGGAAGCTCTTTTGCATGCATTATCGATCTTGCAGCTTCCACAACTGTCTATTATCCCTTTTCACACACCCATTCTGCTGCGGAGTGTAGGGCATGGTGAGTTTCTCTCTAATGCCATGTTCTTCTAAAATAGTTTTGACTTCAGCATTGTCAAATTCACCACCATTATCAGTCAAAAACTCCTTGACTCTATGACCTGTTGTATTTATCTCTGCCAGTACTAGTCTTAACTTTTGACTTACTTTAGACTTATGTCGTAAAAGATATACAAAACGATATTTCGGAAAATCATCTTTGGTAAAGTACAAAATATCTAAACTTCGATAAAGAGAATCTAAAAGGGCCGCACACATCTGCGTGTAGTATTTCTCCAATATTAGCAGCTCGCTCTCGTGTACCGAATTTGAGCCTGTGTGCTTTTCCATAAACACAGCCCTCACATAATGTATTATCATCATTCTTCAGCTTAAGACCCAGGTCTCTTTCAATAACATTTTTTACATGTACCTTATTTTGATGGACTAACCTTTCGTGGTATAGTTGAAGCAAATTATTATTAGATACAACATTAGCATTGATAGTGCTTACTTTCTGTAGGGTATATTCTCCAACTGTAAGACATATAATCCTCCACCCTTGTGTCTCTTTCCAGCTAATAAGGTTCATCATTCACTAAAATCTGACATGAAATACCATCTGACGTGAATGTACTATTATGTAATTTATCTTGTGCTGCTGGGACGGAGAATAAATTCATTTTAATACTCGGAACGTACCAAACATCCCTTAATGATCCTTTACCAATAGCTTGGATAGATTCACCGTTAGCTGTAGTGACTGTATGTGAACCATAAAAATATTCAAAATGGTCGAATAACTCACCTCGATTTGTCACATGACTAGTGGCTCCATTATCTATAAACATCGATCATGATAATCATCTATTATTGCAGCATTGACAGTCATTAAGTTCATGTTCATATTCAAATTACTCTTTGACGTTGATGGTGTCGGTTTTGGTGGTCTTCCATCGGCCTTCCATTTAGAACATTGTCTAACTCTATGTCCGGTCTGTCCACAATAATGACATTTTTCTTTGTCTTTCCGATCCATATCTTTCATATTTTTGTGTAAATGTGTACTATCATTTCTAGTTCCGTGTACTTTGAAAGCTTCTACGCATTCTCCTGTTTTCGATGCGAGTGCTCTTTCATGTGAACATAAATGACTTGTTAATTTATCAACTGTTTTTTTAAGTTTTTGACATTAGCAACCAGCTCGACTTAAATGTGAAAAATTCCTCAGGTAATGTGTCGAGAATTTTGCATATCAGAAATATATCCGGTAATTCAGTCTGTCCTTCTGACTTTTGCATTTCTCGAGATAGCTCAAACCAAAAAATGTTTTTCAGTTTCGACAAATGAGTAGCGATATTGTCTTCAGGTTGCTTTTTATAGTCAAAAAATTTCATGCACAAATCGTATGGTCTATCCTCAGAAACACCATCATATAAACGATGTAATTCCAGCCATACTTCACGAGCAGTTGAAAATCGAATTACTTTTTGCAAACATTCCTTTTAGAGATTTGTTGTTAATACGAGTAATGCAATACTATCTGCCTTTACATACTTTTGTGATAATTCTTCGTACTTGTTTACATCAACATGAGAATCTGTAGTAGCCGAGGGAGTCAACTTTGGTTTCTCAAATTTCCCTTCTACTACTTCTAGTACACCTAAACCTCTTAGTGCAACACTGACCTTATATTTCGAAGTCGTCCAGTTCTTTTCTTCTAAAAATCCAATCTACATTTTAACGGCATCTATCATTGACTTTTCCATCCTGATTTCGTACAGTCAAAATTTTGCAGAAAAAACTCCCGACTTTTGGTATTGTATTTTCTTTCCTTTACAAATAGTTTATTTGTATCATTTAGCGCTCTGCTACTATATGAATAACATTATTTAAACTATATTTCCGTGGGAAATATTAATACAACACATTATAGGAAAAACGTAATTGTTAAGTAAAGATTGTCAAACAGAAACATAAGTATCACAAATCGATAGTAAAACCTCTACAAAACACGAATATCAACCTCTCAAGCTCAGTAGTGCTTAAAAATCTCGCCTTTAACCCTTAAGTACTGACGTGGATTGGGTAAGTTGTTATTGGTGATATGACGATTCACAGACGTACTACACTAGTAGGTATTATTTTGTATATTTTCATATATTTATATTTTATAAATTATATATTCATGTTACGACACTATTTTAAAAATAACCTTTATTCAACACTTTTAAAGTTCTTATCAAATTACAGCCTTATCATTGTGAGTTATCTTTTATTCAAAAATGTTAACATTACATAGAAACTTTTACACTTAGAAATGCTATAAAAAGACTATACTCTAGACGAAATACTATTGGGAAGTAAGAAATACTTATATTTAGGCCTAGAATTTATGTTGTATCGGTGCAATCAATACAAATAGTTTTAGAACACCCGAGACAGATAGACTTGCGACATGTTACACATGTGTACTTAGTACACCTCTTGAGTCGCGCATGAGCGCCGTCTATGAGACACCCACGTCACTACTCAAAGGTTAATAATACTTTTATACACGCTCGTCGGTTACGGATACCTTGACCTGACCGATGTTCGTCTAGCACCTAGGTAGGCGACAACCTAGACTCTACGTCGTCGTCTACCAACTGGCTTATTTATATTTGAACTAATTTATAATACAAGGATGGACATCTTTTCTACGGGTCCAAGCCATCTATGTAATTTTAGTCACAACATATTCTTTCACACCGCATATTCACAACATATTCTTTTCTTATCACACTATTTCGTATTATATATAACGTAAAATTATGTTTATTAACATACAATTATACGTTAATTGTTCGAAATGCACGTAAAAATATAAATGTACACACATAACTTCCGAACGACTCCACGAAATTGGATAATTCTAAAGCTGTTGCAAACCGTATATATTCGTTACCGAGTAACGGGTACGCCATCTAGTACCGAGTAACGAAACGTTACTCAGGAATACATTTCGTTACTCACATGTTTCGTATCATGGCAATATACACTGTTTCCGTCACGAAATGTACCGTTGATGTGTGTATTGAAACGTTTCTTTCTGATATGTTTTGCCGCGCCTAGTACATATTCTTATAGGAATATGTACTAGGCGCGGCATTGCAATAATACGTATACATATTACATACCAAACTGCTTACAGTACAGTGCGCCCGGATGTCATACTGAACATCGATAACGATTCATTTCTCTAACATAACATTGCATGTTATGAGGTATTAGAAGTAGCGAGTAACGATACGACAGTAACGAGTACTGATTGTTATAGTAACGAATACATACGGGTACGTGCTTTTCCGTTACTTTTACACCTCTAATAATTCTTGTTATCTAGATTATTTCTAGATAATCAAAATGAAAATTAACTTGATGCAAATATGGCAAGAAATTATCAGCTTTATTAAAAGTAATAACAACATTTACAATAAATTCTTATCAATTAAAAGTTCTAATAGATAAGTGGGTGTATTTTTTACTGTATTATATAAATGTCATATCAGTCAATAATACGTTATCTTGTTTACTTGACAGCTCACTTTACACTACTACACAGAAAGAAAATATAATTCAATCCAAAACGCAAATATGTCTTGGAGAATATATTTGGAATGTAAATATAAATATCTCAATACAAAATATATCTCTTCAATTATGGTCCTACTGAATCATAAAAAAAGAACTAATAATTCTCCTATAAAGTTTGTAGTATTATTGGGACAAGAATATGGATTTATAATTTAGAAACCAGAATCTTAATTCAAAATACTGCAGGTTTTGTTATCAGTTTTAGAGTCTAGGAACTAAGTACTCAAACCAAAAAAAAACAAAATTTATCAAAGATTTTGCATATTTTAATCAAGAACTAAAAATTCTTATTTTTAGAATATAAAATGATGTTTACTTCAAGAATGTTGCATATTTGACTTGAAGTTTATTTTTATTTCTTTCTTCGTTTAAATTCGGCATGTTTAAATTGTGTTAGAAAGTTCTTAATCACCAATAACTACACATATTTTATCCTTAGATTGTTTCATTCTTCGTCTAAGAACGACAGATCAGAAATATGTTCATCCAAGAAACAGGAATTATTCTGAAAAATAACATAGACATTAATCATTCCTGGAAAACCGAATGGTGTTACCATTATACAAAAATCTGTTTGTAAGGTAGAAAATATAGGCGCCTTCAGAGCTATAGCGCGTAGAGCCATAAGGCATACTCAGACCAAATAAAAAACTAAAGACTTAACACTTCCAACAAAATCGTGAAGCCGGTTGTGTAAACACCACCAGTACCACACAGTAAAAAAAATACCCGAATATTTAGTCACTGTATTAGCAGGGTTATTAGATGAGTATATCATAGATTTAGTACAATAGATAGGCAATGTGAAAGAGACAAATTATCGTTCCCCGTATAATGAGATGAGCGAGAGAGAGCGAGATGGGAATATGGCAGCCTTCAAGTACCTACACACAAGCGACTTGACGTTTGCGTAGGTAAAAATAATCACACATTTTTTGAATACCGTGTTTTGAAAGCAACGAGTTACATGTGCAGTACCAGGATACACATCCAAAAAAGATAAACACGGAAATATACGTTTCAAGTGTAAATATAACATATAATTTTTGTTGTATTAAGTAGTTATTTTCATCAATATCTAAAAAATATATATAAATCAGGAATAAAAAATACATAAATAATATAACCATCTATGTTATACTAAATCTATGGAGTATATAGACAAGTTAGCGTTTATTTTAAAACGTGTATAGGTATTACGCTTTCAAGGGGTGGTATGGTAATATGTTTATTTCGACAAGATATGTAGAAGATATTAAACAAGTTTTAGGATAAGATAAGAACAAAATTCTTTATTATTCAACACCTTTCCTTCACTTTCCTTACCTAAGTAGTTTTATGCCTCTTTACACTTTTATTATCTTTAATATTATCAACATCAAAACAAATATAAATAAATGAATGAATGTGCAACGATACAGTTCGTATCACATTAATTACTTACCTAATAAACATGGAATATTGTAGCACTTACTAGTGGTAAACTATTTGCTGGTTAAATGGTGCCTTGATCTATTGCGTGATATGTTAGAAAGAGACAAATATGAAACTAATTGTGTAAAAGGCTGTTAAAAGATATCATTCCTACAATGTGTTCAGCACTACAGAGCTAAATTACAGCCTAAAACTAAAGGTTAGCCTTGACTCATTGTAACTGGAACTACACTTCCGAGGATTTGAATGCGCTCCTATATACAATTACAATATTGCTATTAGAAACTTAATTTAAAAAGTACAAGTCCGGAAAGTAGGTATATGATTTCTTCAAGCGTCCCGGTTTTTTTATTTTTGGTGTGGTGACGTCTCTACGTATTGTAAATGATAATTCCGCACGTGAACCAAACTACATTTTTTATTAAAAAAAAGAGAAATATCATTTTAAGTATTGCACAAGGAGTATTTGATATTAGCAGTTTGAACAATTGTTGAGAATGATATAAAACGGCTGTGTGTGCGTAAAAAATGATACACACGGCCGTGTCTCAGTATTACCTATAATGAATTAAAAATAATAAATAAATGGTGAAAATAATACTTACGGGTTACAAGCAAATTGGTTTATTATTCCGTGCCACGATTTGAGCACTTCCAACCTGTGCCTATACGGTTTGTAATATCTTTGCCACTAATGATATGTTGTACAAATATACTTGTTGTCTGTAAAACTATAATAGAGTTTGAGAACACACGGTTAATTCTCTAATATCACTAAGGTAGGTAGTTATGTAATTACTTAGTCTTAATATTCGATAACTGTGTTACAAAATACCACAATAAGTTTACATTTACCGTGATTTTTTAAAGCAATAACGTGCAATAATGTGTCAACATTATGAAAAATATTGTTTTATTTAAGTTTGATGTCTATAAATTTTTCTCGTATGGAATTGTCCGATTTGGGAGAAAGTCAAATAATCATTATGGCAACATTCTTAGTGAACGCTATGAGGATTTTGTGGACTCAACCGACTTTCTTTCTTTCTGACACAGCAGCCATTGAGTACTGTTCTGTGCACAGCAGGATTTATCAATTTCTGAATTTAATTTTCAAATGTTCTATTTATTTGTTACTCACCCACCCACCTAGGTTTATTTGTACACTGAAGCTAGTTTACAAATTTAAAGATAATTTTATACCTACATAATTATGGAACTAGAAAATTTGCTTGCGTCGTGGGATTCAAGACATTATTAAGAACTTCACGGGTGAGTTTATTTATTGTTATTATCAAATAATTATTTAAGTGCGGTCACAGGCTAATGGAGAAAGCTATGCCAGTGTTGTCGTTGTCGTATCAGAAATGATTTGCAAACTATGCCACAGAAGGCTTGATAGTGAAAACTCATGTAAGTATGTATTGTTGTTAAACAATTTCTGTTTATTAATAAAGAAAACGATTGAGCCCTAAGGACGATGAAGAGAGAAAACAGATCAAAGGATTAATCCTATCAAAGCTGTTTATGCAATATTGCTAACGCAATTCATTTTTCGCATTCTAAGCAGATTTTTGTATGTAGATCCAAAACATAGTAAAATGATCTCAAACATAAAATATTTTAATATTATTATCCTTCCAATGTTACAATTTAATCTATATATATATACTGTATATATAGAATGCTAAAACGGAATTGCATTTGCAAATGCAGCCTTTTTAGGTCTTCAGTGCTGCTAAACTTTTAGCACATAGTACCTATGCTGTGCCGGAAAGAAGCTCTGGGACAAAGTTAACAGGATGTTAATCATAACACATAAGCTTTTGTTTTATGCTGTTGATAGCGGAAATTCGAAATAGTATTTAGTTTCTTTATTCAATTATAGTAATGAAGGCTGGTCCACGAGACCTATTTTATAATAAGTTTAAGAATTTAATATGTGACGATGTTTTCATGGTGCTGAATAAAGTTATTCTCTCTTTCTTTTTCATTTTAATCTTTTTCACATATTATATTTTAAAAAAAAAATTTAAAACTATATAATAACAAAAGTAGGTAACTCATAGAAAAGTTTAGTAAATTAAAGTAATTCTCTCGCAGGCCATTCAAAACGAATATTACGACGACCTCCGTAGCCGAGTGGCTAGTACACCGGTTTCAAGGTGTCGCCATCTCTGAGATCCCGGTTCGATTCCCGGGGGGTGACAGTTGTTTGTGTGATGAACTCGAGCATTTGTGCCTTAGTCATGGGTGTTAATATTTATTTCTATTTAAAAAAATATTTATCTATGTATAATTAAATGTCTGTCCGTTACCCTAGATCCCATATCATAAGCCTAGGGTTTAGTTTGAGCTAGGCTAATTGGTGTGAGTGTAGGAAATATTTATTTATTTATTACGAATTTACCACCACTATCTATTGATAGTGCAAACTCTTAAATGGTTTAGTATAAACATGGTTTTATACTATTGTATTAAACCATGGAAAAAAGTAAAAAGCAGTTATGGATACTAGATAACGAATAAACATATTTAATAATAGATGTATACATTTAGAATAAATATATACATCCATAACCCGACAACAAATATTATTATTGTTCTTCACACAAATATTTGCAGCGACTAATTCAAACCCAGGATTTGTTATTTCGTAACCAATGTCGTTGAATATATTCCTATGGATATTATTGCTTTTTCTTGACTACAAATAGAACACTAGTAGGAGATAAGTGAATAGTATGTTTGTTGTCATTTAGTTTGTGCTTTTCCACAAAAATAGATAATTGTATTTATATCCCGTATACCATGTGTAAACTGCTGAAAGGTTTTGTTGCTGTCTAGGTCCATTGTTGATACTTTGGTTTGACCCATAACCTTATTCTTACTGACATAAAGTTTATTGATTTTTTCAGAATGCTGGAGATATTGAACACGTAAAAAGTAAACACAAAGAAAAAGCTGCGTCCCGCCACCAGACTGTCCAGCCATTTATACTTCTATAAGGAAATTGCAAGATTTTTCAGCTCTCTATATTGTGATTGAAGATAAAAAATATCAGCTGCAAAGTGCAACTAAGGCATTTGATTTACATCAAAATCGATATTTACATTATTTGTTGCCTTTGAAATAATACATATTACAGAAGACGACCGTGCTACGTACGACTGTATATGATTCCAATATTGTTATTTTAAAGTGTTTTTGTTATTATCATTGTCATTTCATAAATAAAATAATTTTTTATACTATTTATGTATTTTATTAACAGTAGTTTAGAGGTTTTCTTCCAACTTACCTATTCTTTTACATAAAGAATGCATTCTCTTGAATCAGGAATATGAGCCTCTTATTTCGAAATTTAAGCATATCATTTTAAGTCAGCATTCTTTTACATAAAAAAAGAATACTTCTTGAATTAAAAAATTATTGTATAACAAAAAGAAACATTAATATTTACAGTAAACGAGTAACATTTGAACCAATGTCTCAAAATATTTAGTATAAGAAATATGTAGACCCTCGATTTTATTTCAATGTTCCGTAACTTTAGGAGCGAGTCACAGAATTATTTGATTCAAGAAATGTTGTTTCAAGCACCTGAGAATTAACAATATTTATTCAAGATTTGTACATTCTGTATCCAAGAAAGAAAAGAATTTTGAATCTAATAGGATACTTTATTTCTTACGTGATAAATTTTCTGTTCAAATCAAGAGCGCCTATTTCTTGAGATAACTTCGAAGAATTTTAAAAAGAAGAAACAAAGTATTTGTTCTGGGAGTTGAGATTCTTGATAGTTCAAAACATTTTGTATCTTATTAGAAGTAATTTATTTTTTCCTTATATAGGAAACTGGAATATATCTTGCGTTAAATAAGTTATTTGATTGAAGATTTATTTTCTTTCTGTGTATACTATCTACACATATAGTAGGTAGTTAGTTAATATAATGACTTGTTTCTTGTCGTAGGTCAAATGTAGAATTCTTTATTAACAAAACATAAGGCTTGTTTCCGAATCTCGATTGTAATTTAGCTATCGTATCATTTATTGTAAGGCACTTTCTCTTCATTCAAGCCGTAGGATCCTAATGGCCAAAGCTCAAGCTGAGTTTAATTGGTATGTCACGCGATCAGACTGCTCCGGTCGTGTGGAATCCAACATAACCTCCGTGACACTTGCCGTTGCGAGGGTATCCAGGGTATGTTTCGTGCCCGTGGCGAGGATTCTCAGCCTTCCTCTCCTGAGGAAAAAAAAGTAAGGCACTTTTACACACTTTTTGGGTGGATTTTTTTATATTTTAGAGTATGTTTTGTATCTTCCTACATTTCCATCCTTCTCTTTTCGTCATGTCGTGCCTTGCGTTCTAATTTTAATGTGACTCTTGATATACCGCCCCGAAGTACCGATTCCTTCCTCTGCGCTTACTTCCTTTTTTTTGCCTGCCGTATCATATCAAGGAGGTTTCGTGGCAGCGCTCTCCCGTCAGGGAGGCGTGCTCGGTACGGAGCAATATACCTAGTGGACGACGGACTGCTTCAGCCCTCCAGAAGAACATCTTGGTTACAAGACGCCTGACGAACTCGTCTATTATTTCCACATGGAGGTCTCTCCTTACTGTTTCTTAAAACTACAATTATTCATAACGATACGCTGCACTTAGACTTTCCGCGACAACTCTCGCGTACGAACCTAGTGACCACTTCACCTTATTTACTTACTTTTGTTTTCCCACCTTTTCATTTTAGTAGCAAAAGTGGCGCCGGAACCACCTTTGCGTACTTTTTAGTCAAATCAAATACCTTTTAATTTTAGACGTGCTTGCAATTGCAAATTGCATTGCAATGAAATCTGTTATTTTTTTTTTCAATAAAATAATAATCAATGGACTACAAAGAAGAACATAAATTGTGTTAATTCTTTGAAAATTATATTTATATATATATATAAAATTATGTATAATATATTTTATTTTATTTTTTGCGTGTGTGATGTGTAGTATATACTATTGTGGAATTATTTGTGAAAATATCTGTATATGTTGTATCATGTTGATTGTAACCTGTAGTATGTATGTAATAAAATTAATAAAAAATGAAATGCGGTTGCTTTTTCCTTATTAATAATCAACTTGCATCACAGTGACTTTGAATCGTAATAAATTGTTAAAATAATTCATCTACCATTAGATTTGAGAGTCATTTCTATTATCATTCGGTTGAGAGATACTCACTTATGGATATAATCCTCCCCTATGGGTCTCCACATCGATTACGCATGCTGCTGGAATCCATTATCTAGATGGATCGAGAATATGCAGATTGAAACAAATTACAGAAAAAATAAGAAACACGGTAAGTCACTCTCTTGTATCAACACGAATTTATTAAAAAGATTTTGTTCCAGTTAGCTCTTAAAAATGTGACAACTGGTACAGTTAATGCAACATTTGTATCCACTCCACAATATACAGTTTGTAGAAAACAACGCAATTAAGAGCATGTACAAATACATCCACAAGTATTGTGGACTTAGCCTTAAGTAGTTATCGCGAATATTAAATACTATTCAGTAAGACAATAATGATCATATTTACAACTGGCTAGTTATTATTCATTGCTCATGATGACCACATGTTGCTTATCTCTCGTCTTTTGTTTTTTCAAGTTTCTTTTATCTAAAGGACTTATCTTATAATTATTAAAAATACAGTAGTTCTTTAGAATAAATTAAATTTTGCAGGTTTTATAAAAGCTATAACAAGTTATCTAACTCTAATTAGTCTAGTCTCCACATCCGTACAGCACCTGCTCCATTCGCGAATCTTATGAGCTGTGGTTATTAGCTTTGATTAAAAAACACAGTAGCCAAAAAAAGTCTCATCAATATTTGTACATAAATATTTAATAATTAAAGCATGTAGGCTATATGTGTACCTCTATTGCTATCAATTTTGATTGAAAATGACAGATAATTTAGTTGATAAGAAAGTTGCATTGCTGCTCTATGAAGATAATTGTCAGATTAAATCATAACAAAGCAGTAATAAAAATGCACTGACTGTAGTTTGATAGCATCTGTGTTACATAATAAGGAGGCCTAGGCTACTGAACAATTGATAGCAATAGCACTACTTATTAAGGAGGCTGGGATACTCAACAATTGATAGCAACAGTGTTACATAATAAGGGGATGGGTTCCTCAACAATTGAGAAACCTTCTAACATCTATTTTTCAAGCAACAGCAATAATATTTAAAGTGGGTTCAGAAGTCCCAGCGTATAAGCAATGGTACCAAATGATAACAAAAATTATTGACCTCTTCGAAAATAGAAGTAACTAAATAATGCCTATCATGATTATGTTACTTTAAATATTTTTATTTTAAAAGTCATGTTGTTGAAAATAGACAAACAAAATTAAATAACAAGCCAAATAATGATAACAACACAATCGTACTGAATATAACGGCGTGGAAGCGTATATCTATTTCAGATTATTAAGTGAATGATTTTAGTCAACACATTTGGCACCGAAAATGATACTAATTACTTTAGTGCTTTTAGGATTAACAGCGTTTTACTATTATAATAAGCACATTTATAGTTACTGGCAGAAAAGAGGCGTGAAGCATGATAAACCAGTGCCATTCCTTGGAAACAACGGAAAAAACTTCCTCTTGCAACTAAGCCGATCAGAAATTATCGAGAAAACCTATTGGAATCATCCCAATGAAAAAGTTGTTGGTTTTTATAATTCGTCAAGACCTGAACTATTGATAAGGGATCCTGATTTGATAAAAAATGTGCTGATGAAAGATTTCGCTCATTTCACTGGTCGAGGATTTGCTCCAGACAAGACGCATACAGAAACTTTCATGAATAATCTGTTTTTCGTCGAAGGAGATCTTTGGAAGAGTTTAAGAACACGCATGACGCCAGCATTCACCAGCGGTAAATTGCGGGCAATGTTTCCGTTGATTGTTGAGAGGGCAGAAAAGCTTCAAGAAAAAGCCTTGGATGCAGTAAAATCCAATAAGCCTATAGACGCTCGCGATCTCATGGCTCGCTACACAACTGACTTCATTGCAGTTTGTGGATTCGGGTTTGAAAATGAAGCACTTAAAGACGATGACTGCGAGTTCCGGCAATTTGGATACGATATTTTTAACCCGCCCTTTATCCAAGTATTTAAGAACGTCCTCAAGATGATGTTCCCTGGGATTTTTAAGAAGACCAAGTTTTTTGGTCATGTTGAGTCTCGCGCACATAGTATCGTGAATGAACTTCAGCGAAGTAGGAACTATAAACCAGTAGGTAAACACGACTTTTTGGATCTACTTTTGGACTATAAACAAAAGGGTCCAATTGAAATTGAATCTATAGAGAAAACTGAATCAGATGGAAAGCCATCACGTTTTATGTTTGAACTAGATAATGATTTAATAGTATCACAGATCGTGTTATTCTTTGGTGCGGGATTCGAGACCTCCTCTTCAGCAACAAGTTACACGCTTCACGAGCTTGCATTCAATCCTGATGTCCAGAAAAAAGTGCAAGCAGATATAGACAAGGTATTGGCGAGACATAACAACAAACTGAGTTATGACGCTGTCAAAGAAATGACGTATCTTGACTGGACATTTCAAGAAGGACTGCGTAAGTTCCCATCTCTTGGTTACCTAATGAGAGAGTGCACGAAACCATATACATTTAAAGAACTAGATCTAACTATCGATAAGGGAGTGAAAGTATTGGTTTCACTCCAAGGAATGCACATGGATCCTAAGTATTGGCACAATCCAGAAGAATTCCGTCCAGAAAGATTTAGTAAAGAAGAATTTGCAAGTGAACAAAAGGAGATCTATAATGCCTTCGGAGATGGTCCTCGCAATTGTATTGGTAAGGAAAATTTTCAAATTTAAGCATTTATAGATTTTATTGATTTTCTATTGCAAAGGTGTCTAGTTGAACTGATTTGGGGTGCGAAATAACTCAATATTAAATGTCACTGACCTTTATAATGATATCAATATTACTTTATATCAATGATTGAAGGTAATAAATTACATAGTATTATATAGTTGCTATGGGGTTTTTGTGTTTCGTCTGCTAGTGCTGCTGCTAGTCGGATAGTGACTGAAGAATAAAACATGTCCTCTTGCCTGTTTTTAGTTTGCGATCAATCTAAACAATGATTGTCGTGAACAGCTAAGAAAACCGGCCAAGTGCGTGTCTGACTCACGCACAAAGGGTTCTGTACCTTTGATTTATGAAATTAAAGGCCTTTTGTTTATTGTTATTTTTAGTAGTTTAAATGCAGAAGCTTTATTTAATGAAATTAATTTATTTTTAATTTAAGTTATTTGTATGAAAGTTTACGCGGTAATAAGCGGTTTACGATTTACTAGATATTAAAAAAACTACTTACTAGATCTCGCAGATAAAAAAATTTTCGTTGGTAGTTTTTATAGTAATGTACATCATATATTTGGAAACGCCTGTCACGCAAACTATTCGGCTTAGAAAAAAAAATATTAGAAACCTCGATATCATTTTTGAAGACCTATCGACCTCCATATATACACCTATGAGTTTGATGAAAACAAAAATTGAGCCCCCAATATTTATTTATTTAAAATAAATATAAATGAAAATAAATAGTTTCGGAAATAAATGGCTGTGACATACGGACGGACAGACGGACAGATAGACATGACGAATCTATAAGGGTTCCGTTTTTTGCCATTTAGCTACGGAACCCTAAAAGGCGGTTAGTGTAGGGAAGTAGGTATATTTCGAAGAATATTATACAAAAATATAAAAGGCCAAACTGGATATGAAATCAAAAAGAACGACAAATTTAGACAAACGCCAAGAAAGGTGAAAATTGAAAATTGAAAATTAAAAGATACTAGAGGTAATAAAGGTATAGCTGCCTAGAGGTTTGTCCGTGGCAATAATCGTGGATCGTGGTGCCAACTAAAAATGCTAAAATTCCAATCTGCTAAAAAAAGCTTTTTCAATTTTCGTTACCCATCATGTCACAACTAGCGTTGCTTAATTTTAACAGTTAAGCAAGCTCCCCATTTAACTAGGAACATCTGAACAGTAAAACTGACAGTTAATGGATCGTCTTTTACTTTCACAGGCTCTCGTCTGGGCATAATGCAGTCATTGGCTGGGCTAGCTGCAATCCTTTCTAAGTTTACAGTGGAGCCAGCACCGAATACCCTGAGACAACCGACTTTAGTTCATTCTTCAGATATAGTTCAGAACGTCAAAAACGGCATCCCGCTTATCTTCAAGGAAAGGAGGTGACCCAGATGTCTCAAAAATATTTTTCTTTAAAACATTAAGATAAAATAATATGATGAAATGTGATAAAATTAAATGTGTTTATTTATTTTAGTGTTTAGTTTATTGAACTATGTTAAGTAGAAGTGTTGAGAACACTTCTAAGTTTTATTCATCCACAGTAAGCGTTGTAAATTACGAATAGTGGTAATAGGTTCAACACTATCTGGTTTCTGATTCGCAGAGAAATTCCCTTAGCTTAGATTTTTAATGTCCACTGGAAAATAAGGAGCTGTGAGACATGTAACCTTAACCTGTCGACTAAATAAATTTTATTCATATTTATAACGCAAATAATATTTTTTAGGGTTTCGTACCTCTAAAGGTAAAAACGGAACCTTGTTGTCCGTCCGTTTGTCAAGACGGTTTTTCTCAGAAACGCATCGAGATATCAAGTTGAAATTAATATCACATACTCAGGTCATCTCTGTCATCTCTATAATTGGGATATAATTGGGAAAAACAGGAAAAATTTTTGAGACTTAATTCCAGTAATAACCTATAATTTACATGTCGACAAATTTGTACGGAACCCTCGTTGCGCGAATCCGACTCGCACTTGAACGGTTCTTTTTTGTTAAATTTTATCAGTACATAATAAATCTGAAGGTTCATCCTGTATGAGTGACGATAAACATTGCAATTGCGATAACACGTCTATTACGCATTTAAAGTATTTGAAGGTAGGTATTAATATTTTTTACAAATTTATCTTATACTTGTGAATTTATAAAAAAAAATATTATTTTACTAGACGTCTAGGTATTAGCTTAAAATTGACAAATATCAAATAAATTGCACTGCTATCTTGCAATTTAAGAGTTGGGACACGCGTTTTTTTTTACTTTATTTCTTTACTATTTTAATGATATGTATAAACTAGCTGGTTATCGCGACTCCGTCTACACAGGGTTAGTATTTCGAGTAGTTTATGGTAGTGTGGCATAAATCTTAATAAATATTTCTTACACTTACACCAATTAATCTAGCTCAAAGTAAGCTCCGTAAGGCTTGTGAAATGGAATCTAGGATAACGGATAGACATACATATATTTAAAATATGTAAATAAATTTGGTAGAAATATATTATAACAACTATGAATAAGATTCAAATGCTCGCATTCATCATGCAAACATATGCCCCCACCGGGACTCCTACCTGGGACCTCAGAGATCGCGACACCTTGAAACTGGTATACCAACCACTCGAAAATCGTACCTTATGTGTTTTTCTGATGTATAAACAATATTATGGTATAGTTTTATTAAAATCTATTCAGTAATTCTTATGTGAAAGAGTAACAAATATCCATTCATGCAAACTTTCGCGCATATATATATATATATATATATATATATATATATATATATATATATATAGCTTTGTATATATATACCTATATATATATAATGCCCAAATATATAATATATATATATATATATATAATGCCCAAATGTGGAACCATCTGTCTTCTGTAGTTCAACAGAGGCAGTCTGTTCTTGCTTTTAAACGTAGTAGCCTGAAGCAATATTTTCAGGCGCTTGTTGGCAACTCGTCATAAATGTCACATTGTCATCATCATCTTACGTACGAGTATATATTTATTTATAGCATCACATGTATGTTTGTATATATATATATATATATATACTTTTTTTTGTAACTCTGATTATGGCAATAAAGTATTTAAACGTAGTATATATATATATATATATAATATATATATATATATATATATATATATACTACGTTTAAATGCAAGAACAGACTGCCTCTGTTGAACTACAGAAGACAGATGGTTCCACATTTGGGCAGCACGAAAGCACGAGCAGTTTGTAATATTAGTAGAGTTATAAATAACGTGTGTCTCGGTTAGATCATCAAAACACTAAATTAACAGATCTGATTGGCTAGTGTTGTGATTTTTCGTATTGGCACTAAAATATATTATTATTATATTATTATGTTTATTTTGTAATAAAATTGTTATTAATTTAGCTGTATTGTATATAGGTATTTATTGTCATATAGGTATCATATAACTTTTAAAATTAATTTAATTGTAATTCTAATATTTAATCTAATTTTGTAATGTAATGTATTGCCGAAATTTGTGTGAACTGTTTGTAAAATTTTTGTATTTAATATGGGTGTGGATTATGCCTGAAATAAAGATTATTATTATTATTATTATTAAAAAAATACTAACTGAAGTATGATCCTAATGTGTCAAGAATGACTCATTAACATTTTTCACTTCACCATTTCGAAAAGCAAACTGACTACGTAGGTAAGTTATTTGAAATTCGGCCGTATGAATATTAATTGAAAATAAAAAGTACGAGAATCTGCATACATGCCGTCTATTTAAAAATATATATTATGGCAACAATTTTGAACTGTCAACCAATTGTCAAAAGTTAATAGAGTCTGTCCAACGAATCTTAACGCGGTCTATTTCCGAATGTTTCTGATTATGATTAATGAAATAAAGTTTTCTTTGAATAAATAATTTCTTTGAATAAGTACATATCTAATAACGAACATGATTGGGAGCATTTTAAGATACATAAGAGGACTTTAAAATATTATTTGTTGCTATTCTTTAATGATTCGTAAGAATAATTGTTATTTAGCCTTTAATGATATTATAAAACATTATTTATTCAACGTAGATCTTTATTGAAGTCTTTAGTGACGATATGAGACAAAAACCTTGAACAAATAATAAATTAGTTGACATGAAATAGACTGAATATTTACTAAAAATCAAGTATCAACGACATTTTCTCAAAGTATAACAAGTGTTGTTATACGATTTAATTTTTTTCAATAAATTATAGTGTTTAATTAATAATTTTATTATTACATCTACCTGGAATGGTAATGGTTGTTGTGCATTCGCCTGCAATATTTTTATTTGTCTCTACTGCCTTTGAGTCCCTCGTTACGTTCAGAATATATTTGTGGGAATGTAGGTACATTCTTCCTTTTGCATTGCTACTGCGACAATGCTGTATACGAGTTGTTTATTATTAACAACCCTTTCGGTTTATATATATATATATTATATATATATATTATATATATATATATATATATATATATAATATATATATATATATGTGTGGAAGTATTCTCGTCAGTCCTCATGACCTTGTCACGCCGCCATGCAGCTCTCTTCAACGTGCCCCCCCCCCTCTCATCTGATGGAGGAGGACACATCGACGATCGAAGCACTCCCCCAGGCGCGCGGAGAGTCCGACATAACCCCGCGGTTTTCCCGAGCCGCGGGGTATGCAAAAAGCATTTTCCTGACATAAAAAAAACGCTCCTTCGAAGTCCAGTCGAAAACCCAGAAAAACTAACGCCCTACAAACGAATAATAAGAAAAGAAAAGTACTAAATAAAAAATTTACTATACAATACCACAATATCAGACAAATATCTAGTGTAAGAACAAAATATTTATTGCTCAAACATGCTTGGAACTTTGAGAAAAATTTTGTTAATAAATCAAAATTGCTGTACTGGCCAAATCTGTCGTATTTCAGTGGCAAAATAAATTACTATGTAAACTATAAACGAACACAAGTTAATAGAACAAGTTAGTTATTCTTTGAACTCTTGCCCAATTGTGCTCGTAAAAAAAGAGAATGGTACAACTAGTGCTTGTATGAAAAGGAATTTTCCTATGCCACTAATAGTAGATTTATATGACAAGTTGAGAGATGCCAAGGTATTCAGGGTTCCTGATATAAAGAACGATTTTTATCACCTAAATATTAGTGATGGGGCAATCCCTTTTCAATGAAGTCGATGGTAGCACATTTAGTGGAATATACAAAAAAAATGCGGCATTGATATAAATTATTATAAAAGTTAATTTTACAATTAAGTCATTAACTAGGCGAAATAGATCACTACAATTAAACCTATAAATTTTATAAAACCTGATTAAAATTGCAAGTATTAATTTATATAAGTCATCAAGCAATGCCCTAGATTTATTATTCGATCTCACACTTGATCAGACAAATATCCGAGATATCTAAGTTGATTTTTCGCGCTTACTATCAGATACTACTTACTGTGTCGAGAGGTTTCGGTATCATCACAGTTAGATTTAAACAAATATTTTAATAATTTAAAAATTAAAAAAAATATTATGATGGAAAGTAGCCCACGCCGTATTCGCATGATCTAAAGATCATAAGGACAACTATACGTTTACTCTGGTCATTGCAGTAAAAGTGACTGCGATATGAATAAATGATAAGATGAATAAATTAGTAAATTACCTCATCTTGAAATATGTGATGCAGTTAGGGTTGCCAGATGGTCGGGAATCGCCTGGATTCTCCCGACATTTCATGAGATGTCCAGATTCCCGACAAATAACAAAATTCCAGACAAATATAACAAGTATACGTAGCTTATCATCATATACTATCTACCGCAATAATAATTTGAAAATGGCATATGCAGGACGCGATGCTTGCACTCGCACTTCGAATGGTGGGGGGACGGATTTGACGACCTCCATAGTAGAGTGGATAGTACACGGGTTTCAAGGTGTCGCCATCTCTGAGGTCCCGGGTTCGAATCCCGGTGGGGATTTGGAAAGGAATCGTATGGACTTTGATTTGATAAAAGCCGAGCTTCGACTGAATTTTAATGAAAATTGCTTAAGTTTTCGATCTTTCCTCGATACTTAAAAGGATCCAAATTAGTGGACTCAGTAAAAAGCAATATTATATACTTGTGGCGAACAAAGCGTAAAAAATAATGTAATCCTTAATCCTAATTTAATTCTTCTTTAAAGGACTAATTATTTTAAAAATAAAGTTTAAAATTTTGACTCATAATTTTCATTTCTTCAGACAACTATTCCAAAATCCCGACATTTTGAAATGTTATCCAGATATTTAGATTTTTCGATCTGGCAACCCTAGGTGCAGTGCTTCTATCCCAACTAGTGTAAAGGGTCATCGAGTCATCATAATAAATATGAATAAATAAACATTTCTTACACTCAAACCAATTTGCCTTGCCCAAAATAAGATCTCAGCACAAACTTTACTGTGCTATGGGATCTAAGGCAATGGATAGAGATACATATATTATAAATATATAAATATTTTTATTGTGACCTACAGTTATCAATAAACCAATAAAATATTTGAGTTTACAAAAGTAGCGACAAGCGGTTTCATATACAACTTTTATCATCATCATCATATTAAAAGAAAGAAGGGGAAAAAAGAAGAGCTGCCCAAGACTTAATTAGTTTCCATGCAGCGAACAAACGTGTCTGGAGCAGAGAATGCTGCTCCGGGTGTGTCTCACTTCAGCAGGATGTCGGTGGGAAGTGTCTGTGCGTGATACTGCTAACGTGTGATTTCCAATTAGGGTAACTAGCGTTGATAAGAAAATGTCCTAGGTTGATAAGGTATCCGCGGGATAAATACCCTGAACGTTTTATTATTGTTGTATTTTTATCATAGCATTTTTCCTAGCATAGCTTTGTAATTTATTAACTTACATAGTTTAATAATCATATATCATTTAAAAATTAATATACATTTATTTACTTATGTAAACTTCATGTACAATGGAGAACAATGACGGACTTAATGCATTAGGCATTTTCTACCAGTCAACCTTCAGGTGATACTGAGATATACATTAACATTGTTTAGTTATCATTTATTCATTTACTATTTATTCTTAAATTATAATATATATATAGAAAGTTAAATAGATAGATAAAAATATATAATTTAGTTACAACTTAATCTAAAAATTTCTTATTTTCTATATATTAACCAACATTGTCTTTTTATTTTAGAAAATATATTGTAAATTATGTTAACAGATTTTTAAAAGAAAGATAGTGCATATTATTTTGGGGATAAGGAGTGCAAAGCATTTTAATAATCGTTTATCTTATTGCTAGCCATAGGCCGCACAGCAGGTTACAAGTATATTTTATGTAATATCTTTAAAAAATTGTCCAAAAAAATTATAATCTGAAGAATGCCTTGCAAGGGAATAAAAAATAGTCTGCGCGCCATAACCAAACGGCACCCTTATCAATTATGCTGTATATGTTGGGTGGAAGTTGATAACAGCTTAATTTCGTGACCTCCAATAATTGGTGACAGTAATTGGCGATATATAAAACGTGGGTGCGACAGTCTATTTCAGATTATTGTGTGTGCATACTGGCATACGGGCATACTGTTAAACATCGAAAATGATATTCACTGCATTACTGCTTTTATGTGTAGTAGCTTTTTACTTTTATAATAAAAATGTATATAGTTACTGGAAGAAAAAAGGCGTAAAGCACAGTAAGCCCATACTATTTTTGGGAACAAACGCAAAGAATTTTCTCATGCAATTAAGCCGATCTGAAATCATAGAGAAAGTATATTGGGATTTTCCTAATGAGAAGGTTGTTGGTTTTTACAATGCAACCAGACCCGAACTAATAATAAGGGATCCAGAGTTAGTAAAAAATGTGCTGATGAGAGATTTTACTCACTTCACCGCTCGAGGATTTGCTCCAGACAAATCACATGTCGAAACTTTCTTGAAAAACTTGTTCTTTGTTGAAGGAGATTTGTGGAAGAGTTTGAGAACGCGCATGACGCCGGCTTTCACCAGTGGGAAATTGCGGGCAATGTTCCCGTTGATCGTCGAGAGAGCAGAAAAGCTTGAAGAAAGGGCAATGTCAGCAGTTAAATTAAATAAACCTATAGATGCTCGCGACCTCATTGCTCGCTACGCAACTGAGTTCATTGCAGTTTGTGGATTCGGGTTTGAAAACGACGCACTTAAAGATGATGACTGCGAGTTCCGTCAATTCGGATACGATATTTTCAACCCACCTTTCATGCAAGTAATTCAGAGCATTCTCAAGATGGTGTTCCCAAAAATTTTCAGACGCACCAAGTACTTTGCACATATTGAGCCTCGTGCTCATAGCATGGTAAATGAGCTTCAACGCATTCGAAACTACAAGCCAGTAGGTAAACACGACTTTCTAGATATGCTTTTGGAGTATAAACAAAAGGGCCCGATTGAAGTTGAATCTATAGAGAAGACTGGAACTGACGGGAAAGCTTTACGTTTTTTGTTTGAATTAGATGACGATTTGATAGTAGCACAGATCTTGGTTTTCTTTGCCGCTGGCTTCGAAACGTCATCTTCAGCGACAAGCTATACCCTTCACGAGCTGGCATTTAACCCTGAGGTTCAGCAAAAAGTGCACGCCGAAATTGACCAGGTATTGGCAAGACATAACAACAAGCTAAGCTACGACGCTGTTAAAGAAATGACATATCTTGCCATGACATTTAAAGAGGGTATGCGCAAGTTCCCATCTCTTGGTTACCTATTCAGAGAGTGTACGAAAAAATATACATTTAAAGAACTAGGTCTAACTATTGATGAGGGAGTGAAGGTATTGGTTTCAGTTCAGGGAATGCACATGGATCCTAAATACTGGGATAAACCAGAAGAATTCCGTCCAGAGAGATTTAGTAAAGAAGAATTTACAGCTGAACAAAAGGACATTTACAATGCTTTTGGTAGTGGACCTCGTAATTGCATAGGTATGTAAAATTTTAGAATCTTAAGATAAAGCAAGCTTCAATAATTTTAAGTTTTGTCGCTTATCAATTATCTTATTAATTAGTAACAACGAGTAATGGCCGTACAATATCACGTACACGATCTCAATAACGGTACATGAGATTAATATCTCTTCATATTAGTGACTATAAATGAATATTAAAACATATAATATACAACTATTTTAGTTTTTATTAATGTACTGTTTGCTAGTAGGTTAGTATCTAAAGTACAAAATATTTCTAACGAATTTTCTATCAAATGCAGACAATTTCAACAATTTCAAGCAATAATGTCTGCGTTGGAGATATTTTAATATATAAACTTACTGCTATATACTGTATTTCTTCATTTGCATTGTTTTACGAGACTATTTATTAATAATAATAGTCCAAATAATTTTATATCAAACAGGATATGTTAAAAATTTGATGCTCTACTCTGAACCAAAGAAGAGATACTCAGAATTAGGCCAAGAGACTGTCTTTGTCCAAAGCCCAAGGCAAAGAGAAGCTTTTGAACTGTATCACATTTTAATTACCTGTTCTAAGCATGTCCCAACTAGCTTTAGCACGATTGTAAACATTATTCGTGCAAATTTCCCATTTCACTAGGAAATTAATAGATTTTTGTTTTAAATTAAGTAACTTATTTTATTAATTCATTCACTTTTACTTTGACAGGCGAACGTCTGGGCACTATGCAGTCATTAGCCGGTTTAGCCGTTATCCTCTCCAAGTTCACGGTGGAGCCAGCAGCAAACACCCTGAGGCACCCACCAGTGGTTCACACGTCAGACTTAGTTCAGAACGTTAAAAATGGCATCCCACTTATGTTCAAAGAAAGAATAAAGCATACACTCTAAGCCCCCAATTAATAATATCAATGATTTTAATTATTAAATTGTAAAGAATTCAAGTACTTACAACGTGGGTCGTAATAAGCCGAATTTTATGAACTCTAATTGTAAAATGAATGTCAACTCTTAATTACGAGCTAAAAAATATGTAATTATTTATTGTAAAATAAGAACATTAATATAATTAAATTAATTAGCAATTTATTATTTAGACAATAAATATTGATTTAAGTACATATACATTCTTTATTATGCTACTGAATTTTTAAAGTTTCTGGTCTACACGGCTTTTAATAATTTTATAGTAAAAAAAAAGATTTCTACACTAAAATAACACTTAATCAATCGCGTTTTATAAAAATAAGCCCAAAGTCTATATCACAATACAACCAATTAAAAATCTAATCATTGTTAGAGTCAGTTAGAGAAATAATTAATTTAAGAAACTTATGGTTATATTAAATGTATGGTAGATCAAAACCTTCAAATGTACAAATATTGCTTAAGTCACAAGAGTATTGATTTTTTTTTCTAAAATATTAGCTGTATATAATAATAATTTGAAATATAAAATACATTTTATTCTAAAGAGGCTTTCAATTAATTTAAATCAAAAATTAACATAAAAATTCTACATTGTTTACTTAACACAAAATCCCTATTACGTGTAATGGAATATTGACTTTGGTTATCATTTTTATTATTTTGGGGTAATTACAAATAATCCCAAATAAATAAAAGGTGATATATCACATAAGACACATACATATTCCCATACATACTTTTGTCGCCTATTTCCTATTGTTATTTCACCCCCTTGGGGTTGAATTTTTCGACTACAAACATAGCATCGGAGAAATTTACACCAATTCACCGAAAGTACACCATTCTTTTTTTTTCAATTTGACAACCTCCGCAGTTGTATATCGGTTTCAAGGTGTGGTCATCTCTGAGGTCCCGGGTTCGAGCCCTGATGGGGGCATATGTTTGCGTGATGAATGCGCGCATTTGTACGTTAGTCATGGTTGTTATTATATATTTCTACCAAAATTATTTATATACTAATCGACCCGTGCCCACTTCGTTGGGCATATCGCGCGCCGTCCGCTGCTTTGGTCTTCACACTTAAGACGATGAGTTTACTTGTTTTCATAGATTCATAATTTTTGGTATTATATGACTAATAAATATGACCTAATGATTTAAATTATTTTATTAATTAAAAAATTAAATTATCTATACTAATATTAAAAAAAAACTACTTTTTGTAACTTAAATATAAAAGTTAGACATATGCTTTTTGTTCGGGATAGAATAATATATGTCCGGGATAGAATAGTTAAAATAAATAAATAATTAAGTAGAATATATAATAATGAATAGAAATGTATTACATATAAGATAATTAAGAATAGTACTAAGCGTAGATAAGAAATAAAGATAAACGTAGCTTAGGAAATGAATAAATAAACATAGAATAGGTTCCCTTAGTGATAAGACTACATATAGTATGTAAGATAGGTATATACATTGATTAATAATTCTTTAAATTCCTTAGAAAAAGACAGTAGCGTAAGTGTGTAAACATATGAGTTTATTGGAAAAAGTATGAGAGATATATGAAAATTGTTATTGAATTAGGGCATACTGTTAATGCATTAAATGAACACTATTACGAATAGCTAGGGCACAATAAATTATAAAATTGTAAACGAGCAGCCACAGAGAAATCACAAAATGTATGGAAATGTCGAATTAATGTCCTATCGCACGCCGATTAAAGTGCATATATATGTATATCACAGAGCATTCTCAGTGGTAGCGAGATAAGATATAGTATCGGATATACACTCCGAATATATGCCCTAAAAAGTAAGGACTTAAAGCTTATAGGTAATTTGTGGGGGGTAAAATAAGCCGAAAATAGGGATGAAAACTCACCCCGTCCGACGTATTATCGAGTATATGTCGAGGACTATAAAAGATATAGTTGTATGAAAAACGGCAAAATAAAGGGAAAAATAAGCCCCTACAGATTACCTATGTATGAAAGGGATGAAAATAAGGGAACACATAAAGAATAAGGATTTATTGTAAGAATAATAGTAAAAATAAAGGGCAAATGGGGTTCGACAGGTGCTTTCTGTACGGTATAACCTCGCCAGGGGGGTCTCGAAAATCCCATTTTTTGGTAGGGATTTTCTCTGGAATAAATTGAGGGACTCAAAAAAAAAAAACGGCTCGATACGGATTACGACGGAGACCACATACTGAAGCGGACGACTGTCCACCACCAGAACAGAAAGCTCCTGAAGACCCTGCTGGCCGACCGAACAAAGAAAACTGGCTTCTTATTTCTTCCTGCAACCACCACCGGGCCGCACCGCACCGTTCGGAATCCTTCACCAACCCCAGCAGCGAAGTGTGCCGACGTGCCTCCAACCCCGAAGAAGAAGTGTGCGTCGTGCACACTTTTCATAGTTAAGGCAGCGTTCGTAAGAAACGCTTTCATTCGACTGTTTTTTCTCCGATTTACTTTGCGAAACGGACTACTACTTAAAAGGCTTTTTATTTTTCGGTTTTTTATATAACCTATGACACTCAGCAATAATGTGGCTTTCTATTGGTGAAAGAATTTTTGAAATCGGTTCAGTAGATTCCAAGACTTCCCCTTACAATGAAATATACAAACACACAACTTTACAATATTATAATATTAGTATAGATGTATAATATATGTATGTCTATCCGTTACCTTAGATCCCATAATACTGATATTGGGCTAGGCTATATGGGCTAGGCTAATTGGTGTAAGTATAAGAAATATTTATTATTACTTATTTATTTTTATTTCAACGCTCTAGTGCAATACATCTTGTTTGTACATAACATTTTTAGAAACCACGTATTTTGTGATATAATTTTCTAAAATTCTAATTTTACACATGAGAAAACTAAGCTAACTATAATTAAAATGTTTTAATTTCTTTTTCGTTTTCTTTTTAAATATAATTAAGGTACCCTAGATTTTTAGCGTTTGTCATGAGTGTGATACAAACATAGAATCTCACTAGCATCTAACACACACACCCAGAATATACTCTTTTGTAGGTAATTCACGGGACAATTTCTGTCCCGTGCGGGAATAGAACTCACAACTCAGCTCACTCGACGATTGCGTCAAACGTTTGATTAATTTTTGAAAAAATATGTATTATTCTTGAAGTTGAATGTTGCTGCGTTGTGATAATAACAATAACATACATAGTATAAAACAAAGTCGCTATCCGCTGTCTGTCTGTCCTTGTGTGTGCTTAGATATTTAAAACTACTAGTGATGAAACGGATATCCGGTAACTATCCGGTATCCGGCCTATCCGGCCTATTTTCACTATCCGGCCGGATACCGGATAGTAGGGCACTATCCGGCCGAATACCGAATACTAGATGTTTCCCGCGATACCGTTCGCGCTGAGTGCTTTACGCCCTAAACTCGTCTATATCGCGCTTTTCTGTGGGAATACAAAAGTTTTTAAGCCTATCTATATTGTTTCTCGTTGTCTAATCTATCTCTGTATCAAATTTCAGCAAAATCAGTTCTTTAGTTTAGGCGTGAGAGAGTAGCAGACAAACAGACTGAATTTATAATATTAGTAACGGATTATTTTGCACATACACACACATATATGAAACGCGATAAGCGGCCGAATATCCGGTGGCCGGATATCCGGCGCTCCGGCCTCGTAGTTAGCCGAATATCCGGTATTCGGTATCCGGCCAAATCACTATCCGTTTCATCTCTAAAAACTACGCAACGTATTTTAATGCGGTTTTTTAAAAGATAGAGTGATTCTTAAGGAAGGTTTATATATGTATAATACATGCATAATATAGTAGAGAAGGCACTGATAAATTTAGAGGTTTCTAATGTGATGTCGTAAATAAGCACGTTTTTTTGCGCTTATATTGCAAAAATGCTGACGGAACCAAACCAATAGACCAAAATAATGTACTACAGTATTGTCTTTTGTTATATTGTCATGTAGCGGAAGGCTATGGAGCAAAATAGGCAAAGGTAAAACAAAAAGGTAAATACAACAAACTATTGTATTAGAAGAAATATTATTAAAGCACGGCCTAAACTAAAGAATTAAATTAAAATTACAAATAATAATAATAAAAACGGTAGAGAAGGAAAAAGGATGGCGGTACCAGGTGATAAGCAGACAAAGTAGGCTGGCAAGTATTCAGCGTGTAATGTAATAATTCTCTTACTCACCAACTAGATTTATAAAGAAAACACAAATAATACAAAATAACAAAGTAACTGATTTAATTATCAACTTTAACAGGATAAATGTATATTTAAGTTTTTCTTTTAACAATTAAATTAAAATAACCAATTAAAATAAATAACTTTATTATGTACTTAAAATAACAAATTTTAATGAGTAGACACAAGGGCAGGTTGGTTCTGGTGCTGTTTGATCAATCTCGGCAAGGATATTTAACAACAATAGTTGATCAGGGTATTGAAATAAACTATTTATTATGGTAGGCTTGCAGGTATTCCGCAGCAGGCTGGCAGGTGTGCAGCAGCACGCTGGCAAGTCGAAAACGTAGAAGGCTCGAAGAGGTAGCAATAATACATGGCACAAATTTTAGCGGTTGAGATTCTTTTAGTGTAGTATGCAGCAGAGGTAGTAGTAGTATGTAAGTTCACGCAGTAAGTACTCTTAGAGTTGAAGACTCTTATCTTCATAGAGAGCTTAAGATAGATATACAAGGTAGATTGTAGAATCAGAATCAGAAATCAGAATGTTCTATACTAAATACAAAAATTTAAAATTATGACATAAGATTCATAAAAAGAAGTCTAATATGGTATAAAAAATAATAAATAAATTTAAATTTAGTCATTTGGAATTATGTGACGTCACGTCTGACTGTTGTCATACATTGTCAAAATCGAGAATGTTCTTAACAAACCAAGAGAAATCGTTATAAATAATAAGGAATTATAACAAATATACAGTAAAAAGTAAAGAGAAAAGTAAATTACAAGTGTTCAGTCCAATAAAAGTGCTTAAAGTGAAAGTTATAAACCAAAAACAGTGCAATTTAGCGATATAACAAGATTATATAATATAAGATGATTTATAAGTATTAAACGCATTTGTACACAGTTAATTTGGTAATAAAATATTATTCTAATGTAAAGTTGAGACATTCCTATTTGTAGTTACACCAAAGACTCATATTTAAACATTACATATGAAGGTAGCAACTGAGAAGTCAATGATAAATATAAATCAGTATATAAAGTAATAAATATATTTGTCCATCTATTAGTTTTCTAGTAGATTATGATTTATAACTAATAGCATTTGCGTAGTTATAGTTATAACATATCAAGCATAACACTTACAGTACGTACTCCTACAGTACACATTACCGACAGAATACATTTGAATATTTTTTTTTATGGGATGGCAGCAAACGAGCTAACGGATCACCTGATGGTAAGCGATAACCGTTGCCCATGGACACCCGCAACACCAGAGGAGTCACAGATGCGTTGCCGGCCTTTTAAAAGGGAATAAGGCGGAAGGGGGGTTGGTCCTCCGGTACCCTCACTCACTCGGCGAAATTTTACGCCGGTTTTCTGTGAGGCCGTGGTATCACTCCGGTCAAGCCAGCCCAATTCGTGCCGAAGCATGGCTCTCCCACGATATAAAGTAATACTATACGCGATTCCCAATGGAATCAACACAAAGTTGGATGGGCTTGGGTGTTAATAGATCACCTCTGTTCAGCACGTTTAACACTAACGGCAGTGCTGTGGAGGAGTACCCCCAGTGTATCCTACATACAAGGTGGGTGTAGCGAGCACTTTCCTAGGGCAATCCATGCCGACTATCTAGAGGTGTTCAATATTCCCATACTTGAACTCTATACATGCAATGACACGATTTATTATAGAGATTCCGATGCGTAGATTGCATGAGCGTAGGTTGAAAACTAGCAGATGGCAGATTTGCATTAGAAGATTACCCACGGCGCTGCCTGCATAGCAGGCCAAACGCCGTGGGATGTCGATGCACAGGTCCATATAGCTGTGTATCGACATCGAGTCGCAGCACGTGAGCGGGGGGAACGGCTCGCTCCACCAGAAGTGGAGGGAGTCCGTGCCCGGATGCAGAGGAAGGCTCTGCACCGGTGGGGCGAGGCACTCGCCTTCCTAGCTGCCGGCCACCGGACGATCGAAGCCGTTCGTCCGGTGTTGGAGGAGTGAGTTGGGCGCCGGCAAGGTAGCCTCTCATTCCGCATGGTGCAGGTACTGACCGGACATGGTTGTTTCGGTCACTACCTGCACTAGGTCGCACGGCGGGAGGTAACGCCGCGGCGTCACCACTGCAGCGCTCCCGACAACATGTCCGGGCACACGTTGGCTGTGTGCTCGGCGTGGCAACAACAGCGCAGCGACCTTATCGCTGCGCTGGGAAGCAGCGACCTCTCGCTGCCGAGTGTGTTCGTGGCCATGCTCCACGACGAGGCGGAATGGGAGGCTGTCGCCTCCTTCTGCGAGAACGTCATCTCGCAGAAGGAGGCAGCGGAGAGGGAGCGGGAGGTGGACGTCGAGGCCGCTTCTATCCGCCGCAGACGGATAGGTAGGAGAAGGCGGGCACATGCAAGAGCGGTGCTCGCCTAATGACCCTTCCACGAGGCTGTGTGCGTGTCTGGCAACCGCGCATGCCGTGGTGATGTCTCTCGGTCTGGGGATTGTCCAGGGGTTCTCGGACAGTCCCTTGGCGTTGGCTCGACCAGACCTAGGTCGATTCGGCCCCAGAGCACATGGCGGTAGAATCGCGAAAGCGCACCCTGCCATGTGCCCCGCATGGGCCTAGAGAACTCAGGGTGGTTTTAGTGTGTAGGCCGCTCCGGTCAGACAGGAGAGCCCCGCACACGGCCGCGCCTAGCCAGCGCGGTGTCACGGTGCTCTAAAAAAAAAGGTTCGATTCCCTCACAGGACAGATATTTTGTATGATTTACAAAAAAAAATATTCTCGCCTGGGAGTCTGTGCACGTGAGATTCTATGTTTGACATATAATAAAAAACCCATTGTAGGCTAACGTTTTAAAAAATAAATAAATATAAAAGAAAAAATATATATATGTATATATACATACGAGTATTCTACTGTCTGTACTCACCACTAATCAGTTATTTTCATCTTACGTGGTGTTAGGACTACCTGTAAATAAGATACGTGAGTTAGATACTTATTATTATTATATTTATTCATATATTTCATATATATATATATATATATATATATGTATATATATATATATATATATATATATATATATATATATATATATATATATTATATATATATATATATATATATATAATATATATATATATATATTATATATATATATATATATATATATATATGTATAATAAACAAAAATACTATAAGAAACTTAAAGCGCCATTTTTTTACCTTAATTTTATTTTATACTTTTTAGTTTTTCTAGTTATTTTTGGCAAGCCATTCATTTGATACCCGTATTGTGAGCCATTCATTTGATACCGTAAACACACATACATTGCAAGTTAAATAAAAGCTTGTAAATATTTTATTTTAAAATAGGTATTATGGATTATATAACTAATTGAAAAAAACTAACGAATTATCTCTTTATGACGATAGTCATAAATTAATTAACAATATACAGGGTCAAAAAATTTAAGATCATGAAATTATATGATACAAGCATATCAAACGCCAATACCTACTTAGCAAAGTTACTGGGCCGGCTTCAAGCGCGTCCACAAACCAAGCACGCATTGACAGTCCCACTCAGCATCGATAAAGCGATCTATAATAGGCCAATTCGAGAGCAGTGCGATTGCAATAGATTTTATAAATACTTATCCTATCAATTCTCTCACCCGCATCCCCTCTTATAACGAAGACTTGTGCGGCAATAGCCGCTGGCGCATTATTGCGCTATAACGACGAATGTGCTTACAGGCACGGGTATAATGCAAAAGCTCAAGGTGCTGTTGCAAAGTTTTAATGATCTTAGCTCAATTCAGGTTTCTTAGGTGCGTCAAAAGTAACTGGAAGGGATCCCGCCATTGATAAGTTCGCCTTTGCTTGTCACATTATAATTATATCTTTTTCCTTTTCAATGTTTATCTATATTAATATTACAAACAGGAAAGATTTGATTGGTTTTTTTGTTTGTTTCTTTGCATTTAATAGGTTCCGAAACTATTTAACGAATTTAAAAAAATATCTGTCACTATTAGGAGGCTACACAATCTCCAATGAACATAGGCTATTTTAAATATTCATAATATTAAGGTACGGTAAGAAATTTATATGTTTTTAAATACAAGTGTAGAATAAATAAACAATTTACTCGTATTTTCAATATAACCAACGTTTAATTTGGTAATGAAATGAAAACTCGTAGCATTTTTAGATTATTTATTAATTTTATTAATTTATTTACATTTAATAGTATAAAAAAGTAAGAACAACTGTTCGGTGTAAATAACCGAACACGTGAGTGGCGCAATCATTAGCTATGCGTCGCTCTAATTAAAGACAATTAATTAGTGCATTACACGCGACTATCGCGGCCGGGTGTGCTCTAAACATTAACATTTAACATTTGTAAACTATTTCAATATATCGTTAACAACAACAAATTTCTTCTTATTTAACACTCGCTTATCCAGCACTCCACATTAATGGTCCTTCGAGCCGGATCTCGCGTATCGGTGATAAAATTAAAGTTTTAAAGTCGAAAAGTGAGGCTAAAAAACTAGTGAAACATTGAGTGAAGGATTGCAGTGTTAATTAACAACAACAACAAGACGGGGGCGAGTGAGCGATACCGTACCTACTCCACATCCCGCAATCTGTAAGCTGGAACAATAAGTAAGATCTTTCCAATTATCTTTCCATTTATTATATAACATTATACATGATGACTGTAGAATCGCAGTACCAGCTTTCTGATGATATTAAACGAGATTACCAAAATTATAAAAAGGATGGCGTGGAAAGGAAAAGCAACACGGAGTATTTCAAGAGGCGGTGGAATAAACTAGAGGAGTTGTGGAACGAATTTCAATTCAATCACGACCAATTACGGGAGAACATCAGTCAAACTGACCCATATTTTGAACAAAAATATTATGAAACTACCAAGGCTATTTATACACAATACAAAAATCTTATAAATAGTGACTACCAAATGTTTCAAGCGCAACAAACACCATCTACTTTTAAGCTTGCTGAAAGCAATTCAGGGACAGAGCGACAAAAAGGTGAACAAGGATCTTACAGCAAATTAGATAAAACATTACGAAAACAGATGGGGAACTTCAAAGCATTTGCAAGAACAGTCTCTAACATCAACATTGAACAATTAACAGATAAGTGGGAGTTTGAGGATACACTAAAATTATTAGAGCTACGTTGGACAGCAATAGACAGCTTACATTGGAAATAGACAGTGAGTTAGATGGAAAAGACTTAGAATATGAAGCCAAATTTACCAAGTATGAAAAACAGTATAACATGCTGAAGAAGGAAATAAATAAGAAAATGTGGTCAGTATCACACAGAGAGAAATCAACACCAACATTAGATATTCCTGTATTCAGCGGCAGTTACATACAGTGGGTGTCCTTTAAGGATCTTTTTAATGAAGCTATTCACGAAAATCCAGCACTTTCACAGGCTCAAAAAATGCAATTTTTAAAAAGTAAGCTACGAGGCGAGGCAGAGAGGTTAATTCAACATTTGTCAATATCTTCCGACAACTACTTAACATCCTGGAATATTTTAAATCATCGCTATAGTAATGAGCGACTTATATTCACGTCACACATTAATGTTTTATTTAGTCTTCCAACAATGCAGCAATCGTCACTGACCCAAATTAAAAAGATGCACGATGTTACGATTGAAACACTTCATGCCATCAAAAACCTGGGCGTGGATACGACTACATGGGACCCAATAATTGTCTTTATGTTATCGCAAAAATTGGATTCAGAAACATACGCTAATTACCTAGAGTCTGTTAAAAATCCTCGAGCTTTGCCTATTCTACAAGAACTGCTCGACTTCCTCGAAAGTAAATTTACTGTACTCGAAACATCCTCTCGGCGTAAACAAGAAATATCTTTCCAAAAACCTAATAATTTCCATCCCAAATCTCAACAATTTAATTCATCTAACTTGAAAAAACAACATTCATTTACCTATCGATCAAACAACGGAAGCCCGATTGCGAAATCATTTTATGTGTCAGGCTACACGTGCCCACTTTGCAAACACGAACATGGCATTTATAATTGTAGGTCATTCTTACAAATGACGAACGAAAAGAAGCTTATGACAGTAAACAAACTAGATATTTGCAAAAATTGCTTATTTTCGCACAGCGGCAAGATGTGTAATTCAACGAAAACGTGTCGTAAATGTACCGATAAACACAATACTTTAATTCATGATGCAATTGAACAATCTAAGTTGAATTCTGGAGCATCTTCCTCCAGGAACATTACGTCCAGCTCACATTCTTCTCAAGATGACTATTCAGAGGTACTGTTAGCTACAGCGCAAATAAAAGTATTGAAAGCTGACGGAACATACCATAACATGAGGGCGTTGATAGACCAAGGCTCTCAAATATCCATCATAACAGAGAACGCAGCACAAATTTTAGGCTTAAAACGAATGAAATGTAAAGGTGTAGTTTTTGGGGTCGGACAACAGGAAAGTAACTGCAAAGGGAAGATTAACATAACATGCGCATCGGTTTATAATGACTACAAGTTTGACACCGAAGTGTTTATTATGAATAACCTCATAAAAAATCTCCCTAATAAAACATTTGCAAAACCACGTTGGTCTAACATTGAGAACCTTGATTTGGCCGATCCAGAATTTTTTAAAAGCCGCCCCATTGACCTTCTTCTCAGAGCGGAGATTTACGAAAACATATCATTAAAGGAAATGATTCAAAACAACCAATGGCCCAACAAACATTATTAGGTTGGTTGCTATGCGGAAGTGCCCAAACATTCCAATGTAACGTTATAACTCACAATTTAGAAGACATACAAAAGTTTTGGGAGATGGAAGAGATAACAGAGGATGTAGATATGTCTTCGGAAGATATTTACTGTATTGATTATTTCCAAAAAACAAACACGCAATGAACAAGGAAGATATGTTGTACGACTACCTATGAAACCGAATTATGAAGAACACCTAGGTATGTCAAAACAAAAAGCTCTGGCTCAATTTCATAATTTGGAAAATAAATTCAGAAGAAAAGAAAAACTGGCCACAGCTTACAAAACATTTATGCAGGAATATCTCGAATTAAATCACATGAAACTAGACAACAGTAACAGTACATCAATTGAATGCTTTTTACCTCATCATGGTGTGGAGCGTGCCGAATCAACAACAACAAAGTACAGAGTCGTATTCAATGCGTCATCAAAAAATTCTACAGGACAGTCACTTAATGACCTCATGTATAAAGGGCCCAACTTACAACAAGATCTACAATCATTATTGTTAAAATGGAGACAATATCAGTATGCTTTCACCGCTGATATCGAAAAAATGTACAGGCAAATATTAGTCGACGAAGACGACCAACATTTTTGATTGGAAGAAATCCCTATTGGAGATAAGCCGCCAATTGTAAACCTAATTTAGTTTAAAGTTGTTGTGGAGTGCTGGATAAGCGAGTGTTAAATAAGAAAAAATTTGTTGTTGTTAACGATATATTGAAATAGTTTACAAATGTTAAATGTTAATGTTTAGAGCACACCCGGCCGCGATAGTCGCGTGTAATGCACTAATTAATTGTCTTTAATTAGAGCGACGCATAGCTAATGATTGCGCCACTCACGTGTTCGGTTATTTACACCGAACATCTTGCCGAGGGCCAAAGGTGAAATAAGATTAAAAACTAATACACAATTTATAACAAATGAAACAAAAAACTTAAAAGGATTAAAATGTTAGTTACAAATTTTCGCCAAATGCAAGATTGCGAAACACTGGGGTCGTACCCCTATCTTTATAACCGCGCACATTCACTGACACATTTTCACTGCACTTTTCAGTTGACTGATTGTTAGAGTTTGGTGGTAGGCCGGCACTGGGCCCAGCCACGCTCTCAGTCGCCTCTTCTGGGGTCTCCGTTGACGCCGACTGTCGCTGCCGCGTACAACAATAGCCCCGGTGTCGGCATATGACTATTATGACTGCAATAAGTAGAATAGCCCACAGTCCCCATATTGATATATAGTGGTGAACATCATGAGCAGATATCTCGTTTAACAGACCTTCATTCTCTTTCATGATCTTTATTTTCTGTTGTATATCGCGATGTTGTTGATCTGTGGTTATAACTTCAGTTACCGTCTCTTCCTGTTCATTACTAATGGTAATATTAAAAACATTATTGATGGGAGCGATTACAGGGACATCAATATCAAATAATAACTCCAATCGGCTCTCTCGTTGCTTATGACTATAGATTGTAAAGTTATTTGTTTTTACTATACAGTTTTCGTGTATATTTACAATGTTAGCCTTTGTCAGCTGATGTGCAGTAACTTGCTCTTTACAAATTATTCGTAATTGACAGATATCACAACAAAAGTATAAATATTTATTAATTTTGGACAGACTTATCCATTTATTTTGACAAACAGTGGTGATGGTTTTACAGTGGTCAGTTTCATCTTTAACATAGAGATCTTTATCCGTTCTCATCTTGTAAACAGGCGTCTTCAATTGACACATATATGTTACAAGGTCACTTCGTATGCAATGTTCAAGTTCAAACGAAGAAATAGGTACGTATGAGTCTTTCTGCAAATTCAGCGCTACGTAACTTTCAATTGGAATTAGGGTGACCATGTTTTGTCCTGACTGATG
Organism: Scirpophaga incertulas; assembly: GCA_036419045.1. Taxonomy (NCBI): domain Eukaryota; kingdom Metazoa; phylum Arthropoda; class Insecta; order Lepidoptera; family Crambidae; genus Scirpophaga; species Scirpophaga incertulas. Next base: position 25,739,831 of record CM071631.1, on the reverse strand, counting down.
TGGGACACTTTGAATATTATACAACTCATAATTATCTCTGCTGGTCAGAGGTATTTTATCTCCATTATTAAGTATTGTTTCGTCACTTTGGCTTTGATTTGCAGCAATTTGTAAATATTATGCAAATTAGTATGTATGTTGTCGATTGGCAGAGTGAGATCTTTTATCTGGCTAGAAATAATACTTAATTGAGTTTGCAACTGCTGAGGATCAATAAGGTGAGTATTGATCTTACCGTTGTAGACACTTGTCACAGTATCTAATAAAGCGTCTTGTAAGTTTTTTAAGTGAGTCAATAAATTATTAGCCGCAAAAGCTGATAATGTGAATTCAGTGGTGTATTCAAATTCGTAAATTTTTTCTTTTAGTTGATTTGTGGTGGCATCCAAATTCAATAAATGTTGATGTATAATTTTATGTTGTTTTTGTATTATATTTTCCGTTCTTTTCAATAAATTATACTCAGCTTCTACTATAGACGTCTGATTTCTCCATAATAGTGTCAGGTGTTTCTGATTGTCCTTCAATGCGGCAATGTCAACTTGATACTGTTCAGCGATCGGTCGTCTAATACTCCGAACAGGCTGTTAGCGAGATACCCGACGCCGTTGATAAGACCGCGGCGCTTACGGGCACGCGTATTTAATTGTTGATTCATCAATACTTGATTGTTATGTTTTATTTCACTATAAGTATGATTTAATTGTAGCATAAGTATGTCACATTGAGTTGTTTTATTAATGAGTCCACAAATTGTATTTAAATGTTGATAATATTTTTCGTATGCTGATGTTGCTTCCCAATAAGGGTTCATGTCATAATAGGCCACAATCTTCCACTCATCTCTGATTAATTGCATGTTACCCATTTAATCAAAATACAGGCCTTTCTTTTCGGCCAATGACGTCACTTGGAAGCATTGACCCGACACAGACATGTTAAAAATAACTAAACACATAAATGCTATAGTAATCAGGTTCGATTTAAAAGTACGTCTATTGTTAGCAGGTGTCTTCTTTTCCTGTGTCTTAGGTCTCGATGTTTCTGGCTGATGTTTTAAAGGCAGTAATGATATTTTTACAACTGGTCTTTTTACTATCCCATTTTTTTGCTTTCAAGGTCACTACTCTAACATGACTGTCTGTACGGGATGGACCTCTATTACTCTTCCCATGGCCCACATTCCACAGGAAGGTTATCTTCGTGTATGACTACTATATCTCCTATTTCTATGTTTTGTTGAGGTTCTTTCCACTTCTGTCTCACTGATAGTTGACTTAGGTACTCAGTTTTCCACCTCTTCCAAATGTCTTGTGTGAGTTTTTGGGTTAAATTCCAACGAGTTCTTGCATCTTCTTTTCCATGTTTACGTAAATAATTTTGCATGTCGCAGTTCTCGTAATGTGAGATAGCTTGGCTTTTGTTTTTGTTTTGGAGTGAATGCCCTTTGTATACATGCAACAATTCGAGTTATTTTGTTAAATGAACTATGTTTATTTAGCAAATTACAAATGATGTTTTCATTTTCTATTTGTTGTGCAATATGCGAGTGACACAATTTCTGTTCTTGATCTGTTTCAAATGTTTGGTTTTGATGCTTTTGAGGTTCGAATGTTGATAGCCAAGAAGGAGGTGACCACCATAAAAAATGTTCCTGTAACTGATTCGGGAATAAGCCACGGCTTGCTGCATCTGCCGGGTTTTCTTCCGATTTTACGTAACTCCAATTTTGTTCGGGCATTATTTGAGTTATTTTCTGTACTGTGTTTGCTACGAAGGGTTTCCATCGGTTTGGTTGCCCTCTCAGCCAACCAAGAACGACCTGAGAATCAGTCCATCCGTAGGTTTCGATGTGGTATTGTTACAAAGCTTGCTTAATTTTGTAAATTAATTTAGTTAATAAATGTGCCCCGCATAAGCTTACAAAACATTTATGCAGGAATATCTCGAATTAAATCACATGAAACTAGACAACAGTAACAGTACATCAATTGAATGCTTTTTACCTCATCATGGTGTGGAGCGTGCCGAATCAACAACAACAAAGTACAGAGTCGTATTCAATGCGTCATCAAAAAATTCTACAGGACAGTCACTTAATGACCTCATGTATAAAGGGCCCAACTTACAACAAGATCTACAATCATTATTGTTAAAATGGAGACAATATCAGTATGCTTTCACCGCTGATATCGAAAAAATGTACAGGCAAATATTAGTCGACGAAGACGACCAACATCTACAGAAAATCGTTTGGAGAGACTCAACGGAAGAACCTGTACACTGTTTTCGATTAACGACCGTAACATACGGCACCAAATCAGCTCCGTTCTTGGCGATGATGTCATTAAAACGATTAGCAGCAGATGAACGCAATCGATTCCCTGAAGCATCAAAGGTCCTTGAAGAGTCCTTTTATATTGTATGGACGACGTGGTCCATGGTTGTAATTCCATACCAACTGGTCAAAAATTAGTCAAGGATCTCGATATACTACTTAAAACAGGGGGTTTTAATTTAAGAAAATGGGCAACAAACAATCCAGAAATCTTAGCTTACCTTTCTGAAGAACAAAATTGTGAGCGCGAGAACTTTATCTTTAACTTCAAAACAGAAAACACAACCAAAACTCTTGGACTCTGTTGGAACCATGTAGAAGACAAATTTACCTTCAGATATGAATTACCTCAACGAACAACCAAGCTGACTAAGCGTGTACTTCTTTCAGAAATCTCTAAGATTTTTGATCCATTGGGATGGCTCGTGCCTATTACAACAAAAATGAAATTAATATTTCAAAGGTTTGGAAAACAAATACTAAATGGGACGAAGAGGTATCGGCTGATATTAACAAAGAATGGTCGAAATTACGCGGTGAGTTAAACGAGTTTTTAAAAAGCTTTAAAATTCAACGCTGGATACAGAGTTCTGAACAGGATGTCATAGAATTGCATGGATTCTGTGATGCGTCGATGGAAGCATATGGGTGTGTCGTTTACGCTCACATAAAATATAAAAAACAATGTATACTTATTGCCGCTAAGTCAAAAGTTGTGCCAATCAGAAAGTTATTAACCTTGCCGAAACTTGAGTTATGCGGGGCACATTTATTAACTAAATTAATTTACAAAATTAAGCAAGCTTTGCAACAATACCACATCGAAACCTACGGATGGACTGATTCTCAGGTCGTTCTTGGTTGGCTGAGAGGGCAACCAAACCGATGGAAACCCTTCGTAGCAAACACAGTACAGAAAATAACTCAAATAATGCCCGAACAAAATTGGAGTTACGTAAAATCGGAAGAAAACCCGGCAGATGCAGCAAGCCGTGGCTTATTCCCGAATCAGTTACAGGAACATTTTTTATGGTGGTCACCTCCTTCTTGGCTATCAACATTCGAACCTCAAAAGCATCAAAACCAAACATTTGAAACAGATCAAGAACAGAAATTGTGTCACTCGCATATTGCACAACAAATAGAAAATGAAAACATCATTTGTAATTTGCTAAATAAACATAGTTCATTTAACAAAAATAACTCGAATTGTTGCATGTATACAAAGGGCATTCACTCCAAAACAAAAACAAAAGCCAAGCTATCTCACATTACGAGAACTGCGACATGCAAAATTATTTACGTAAACATGGAAAAGAAGATGCAAGAACTCGTTGGAATTTAACCCAAAAACTCACACAAGACATTTGGAAGAGGTGGAAAACTGAGTACCTAAGTCAACTATCAGTGAGACAGAAGTGGAAAGAACCTCAACAAAACATAGAAATAGGAGATATAGTAGTCATACACGAAGATAACCTTCCTGTGGGAATGTGGGCCATGGGAAGAGTAATAGAGGTCCATCCCGGTACAGACAGTCATGTTAGAGTAGTGACCTTGAAAGCAAAAAATGGGATAGTAAAAAGACCAGTTGTAAAAATATCATTACTGCCTTTAAAACATCAGCCAGAAACATCGAGACCTAAGACACAGGAAAAGAAGACACCTGCTAACAATAGACGTACTTTTAAATCGAACCTGATTACTATAGCATTTATGTGTTTAGTTATTTTTAACATGTCTGTGTCGGGTCAATGCTTCCAAGTGACGTCATTGGCCGAAAAGAAAGGCCTGTATTTTGATTAAATGGGTAACATGCAATTAATCAGAGATGAGTGGAAGATTGTGGCCTATTATGACATGAACCCTTATTGGAAGCAACATCAGCATACGAAAAATATTATCAACATTTAAATACAATTTGTGGACTCATTAATAAAACAACTCAATGTGACATACTTATGCTACAATTAAATCATACTTATAGTGAAATAAAACATAACAATCAAGTATTGATGAATCAACAATTAAATACGCGTGCCCGTAAGCGCCCGGTCTTATCAACGGCGTCGGGTATCTCGCTAACAGCCTGTTCGGAGTATTAGACGACCGATTCGCTGAACAGTATCAAGTTGACATTGCCGCATTGAAGGACAATCAGAAACACCTGACACTATTATGGAGAAATCAGACGTCTATAGTAGAAGCTGAGTATAATTTATTGAAAAGAACGGAAAATATAATACAAAAACAACATAAAATTATACATCAACATTTATTGAATTTGGATGCCACCACAAATCAACTAAAAGAAAAAATTACGAATTTGAATACACCACTGAATTCACATTATCAGCTTTTGCGGCTAATAATTTATTGACTCACTTAAAAAACTTACAAGACGCTTTATTAGATACTGTGACAAGTGTCTACAACGGTAAGATCAATACTCACCTTATTGATCCTCAGCAGTTGCAAACTCAATTAAGTATTATTTCTAGCCAGATAAAAGATCTCACTCTGCCAATCGACAACATACATACTAATTTGCATAATATTTACAAATTGCTGCAAATCAAAGCCAAAGTGACGAAACAATACTTAATAATGGAGATAAGAATACCTCTGACCAGCAGAGATAATTATGAGTTGTATAATATTCAAAGTGTCCCACATCAGTCAGGACAAAACATGGTCACCCTAATTCCAATTGAAAGTTACGTAGCGCTGAATTGCAGAAAGACTCATACGTACCTATTTCTTCGTTTGAACTTGAACATTGCATACGAAGTGACCTTGTAACATATATGTGTCAATTGAAGACGCCTGTTTACAAGATGAGAACGGATAAAGATCTCTATGTTAAAGATGAAACTGACCACTGTTAAAACCATCACCACTGTTTGTCAAAATAAATGGATAAGTCTGTCCAAAATTAATAAATATTTATACTTTTGTTGTGATATCTGTCAATTACGAATAATTTGTAAAGAGCAAGTTACTGCACATCAGCTGACAAAGGCTAACATTGTAAATATACACGAAAACTGTATAGTAAAAACAAATAACTTTACAATCTATAGTCATAAGCAACGAGAGAGCCGATTGGAGTATTATTTGATATTGATGTCCCTGTAATCGCTCCCATCAATAATGTTTTTAATATTACCATTAGTAATGAACAGGAAGAGACGGTAACTGAAGTTATAACCACAGATCAACAACATCGCGATATACAACAGAAAATAAAGATCATGAAAGAGAATGAAGGTCTGTTAAACGAGATATCTGCTCATGATGTTCACCACTATATATCAATATGGGGACTGTGGGCTATTCTACTTATTGCAGTCATAATAGTCATATGCCGACACCGGGGCTATTGTTGTACGCGGCAGCGACAGTCGGCGTCAACGGAGACCCCAGAAGAGGCGACTGAGAGCGTGGCTGGGCCCAGTGCCGGCCTACCACCAAACTCTAACAATCAGTCAACTGAAAAGTGCAGTGAAAATGTGTCAGTGAATGTGCGCGCGGTTATAAAGATAGGGGTACGACCCCAGTGTTTCGCAATCTTGCATTTGGCGAAAATTTGTAACTAACATTTTAATCCTTTTAAGTTTTTTGTTTCATTTGTTATAAATTGTGTATTAGTTTTTAATCTTATTTCACCTTTTGCCCTCGCAAGATGTTCGGTGTAAATAACCGAACACGTGAGTGGCGCAATCATTAGCTATGCGTCGCTCTAATTAAAGACAATTAATTAGTGCATTACACGCGACTATCGCGGCCGGGTGTGCTCTAAACATTAACATTTAACATTTGTAAACTATTTCAATATATCGTTAACAACAACAAATTTCTTCTTATTTAACACTCGCTTATCCAGCACTCCACAACAACTTTAAACTAAATTAGGTTTACAATTGGCGGCTTATCTCCAATAGGGATTTCTTCCAATCAACCCATGGCAGTGTAAGTATTAGGATAGTGAGGTGACACTAAAGTGTATTGAAAGCTATAAAAAATATATTATAATATAAAAAAAAAATATTAGTCAGGTCTGTCAAGACCGCGTCTATATAAATTTAAATATTAAAAATATTTTAATCAGCTATTGCCTTCATGTAAACCTTTTTATTGCGGCCCAGTTTGTTGTGCACGTTTTCATTTTTGAGCAAGACTTGTTTTGTTGGGCAGCCATTTGTTTTGGTTTGTTTTAAATCAGCTGATTTCTTGACAACGCCATCGCTGATGACTGTTTATAAGGAAGCGTCAAACAGCCTTGCATTATTCGGGGAACCTAGCAACCTTGTCTATTACGCAGCAACTTGTGACATGTATTATAAAGAAAATGCCAGAAGATAATATTTTCAGTGTTTTTTATTTGTGTTTTGTATGTTTCTTTCGTATGCCTTTTTATTAGATAAGTAGTTTATATAGTGCCACTACTTTAATTTTTATTGGTCTTGACGCCATTTTTACTTGCATGTCGGTAAATACTATCTCTGGCAATGACGACGTAGAATTTATACAATGTCCTAAGTGCCCTCACCCCCGGATTTTTAAAGGTAACCAGGGCCTAAACAAACATATTGGCAGATACCACAAATCCACTGCTTCTGACCTAGCAATTCCGCCTTCGCTAATTTCAGACTCAGCACCACTTTGGCAATCTCTTGGTCAGCTCAAAAATTCCAACCCAGTTTTAAAGAGAATCCCTCGTTCTGCACGGCCTTCAGATGCAGTTTTTCTATTGAAATGCATAGAGCATGTGGTAAGAGTAAACATGCCTGAGAGTTGGGCAGAACTTTTAACGTTCTACTACAGAATTCTTTACATAAGTAAAAATAACAACACTTCAACACTTACCCAAAAAATAAGGGAGAATTGCCGTCTAAGCCCGTCTGTTGGCTCTATTGTCCTTCCACCTTTTCGACCTCCAAATTCGAATAAATTTTAAAACTAATAGAGTCTAAAATTAGCGATGGCGATCTCCGAGGAGCCGCCAATCACCAATCATTACTGAACAGCAGTTCAGTAATGATGTTGTCGTCGTCTATTGCCAGGAAACTCTTAGTATTCTTAAGGATAAACACCCACCTTCAGCACCGAATCTCATCCTTCCTCCACCACCTAATACATCTAACATCCATTTGTTAACTAAGGAGGAGGATATTTCCGCAGCTATTTTCTTTTTTAAAAGTGGCTTTGCCAGTGGTCTAGATGGGTTATCACCCCAACATCTGAAGGACCTTGTTTCAGTCTCTGTTAGTGACGCTGGCAGAGCCGTACTCTACAATATAACAGTCCTGGTAAACCTGATGCTATTCGGCGAAGTCTATAAAGATATTATCAAAATCCTTGACGGGGCCAACCTGGTAGCTTTGAAAAAAAAAGATGGTGGTATTCGCCCCATAGCTGTTGGCTCTACATTTCGCCGTATAGCATCCAAAATTTGCTGTCAACACATCTTACCGACACTTTCAATTGAATTTTAACCGGTCCAGCTTGGCTTTGGCGTCAAGGGGGGGTGCGAAGCCGTTCACGCTCTCCATACCTTCCTTACCCTTGACGGAGCTGAAGTGGTGCTGAAAGTAGATGTTAAGAACGCTTTCAACTCTGTGGATAGAGGTGCCTTGCTTTCAACTATCAAAGAAAAAACCCCTACTATTTTTAACTATCTTTGGCAATGTTATAGCAAACCCTCTAAATTAATTTTCAAAAATAATCAATTGTATTCTTCTGTTGGCTTCCAGCAAGGCGATCCTCTCGGGCCTGCTATTTTCAATTTGGCTATACAACCGATTATTAATTCGCTAAATTCTAAATTTTATGTATGGTACCTTGATGACGGAACTATCGAAGGAGACTTTTCAACCGTACTTGCAAATTTCCATACCATTATTTAAAAAGTTAAAAGCTTTGGCCTTGATTTAAATGATTCAAAATGTGAAATATTTATTCATGACTCAAAATTTACACCTGATCAATTACAACACTTCATCTCAAAATTTTCGGCTTCAGCTCCCAATATCAACATTCTTGACAGTAAATCCTTCCCCGTCTTTTAGGTTCCCCGATTTTTGACGAGGCAAAGTAGGAATACTTTTACAGACGAACAGATCTCCAAATTTTATCAGCTTCATTCAACAAAAGCGCTGGCTGATTCTCCCGCCACGCCTGCATCAATGACGTCATCCGCAGAGCTCTTGTCGCAGTCAACGTGCCAGCGGTTCTTGAGCCCAGTGGCATCTTACGTGACGACGGCAAGAGACCTGATGGGATGACGCTCATTCCAGCAAGCAAAGTCGTCAAAGTTGGAAGCAGGGTCGTCCTCTTGTATGGGACGCAACTTGCTCTGATACGCTTGCTCCGTGTCATACAGGTAGTACGTCCCTTGCTGCAGGCGCAGCGGCTGCCTCTGCTGAGTGCTCTAAGCGGCGGAAATATTCGGTTCTCAATGAAAGCTACATATTTGCGCCATTTGGTGTAGAGACAATGGGTCCATGGGGTCCAAGCGCTCGGTCCCTTTTTAACGATTTGGCGAAGAGACTCGCCGAGGTGACGGGTGATCAAAAGGCTGGCAGTTATCTCGGTCAACGTATTAGCCTCGCCATCCAACGGGGAAATGCTGCCAGCCTTTTGGGCACCATCCCTGACGGCAGCAGTGAAGGTGAAGTTTTTTTTTATTTTGTAAATTTGTATATTTTACATCTAGTAATTTTTAGTCGTTAAGTAATTTTAAGTTTTTTGTAAAAATAGTTTAAGGCATTTTCTTTGTCTTAGTTATCTTAATTATTTTGAGATCTGTTTTATATACCTAATTATTTTTATTTACGACATTTTATTGAAAACGCAACTCTGTAAGTAAAATGGATTTCTCATCAAGTCAATTTCAGCGTCTGAGCGACGCATTGGAATCTAAATAGTTACAAATAAATGCGTAATTTCATAACCTAACTTTAAAATCCAAAACACTTTACGTTGCTTGTAAAAATTGACTCAAATTAACGTTTAACTAAGCTGTCTAAAAATAAGTTAGTTTTACAGCCGGTTATTACAAGATTTGCTTATATAACATCGCTCAGTTGGGTAAGTAATGACGCATGCTTAATTATTATTATTATCCCAACTAATATTATAAATGCGAAAGTGTGTTTGTTTGTTTGTTTGTTTGTTTGTTTGTTTGTTACCTCTTCACGCTTAAACTACTGGACCGATTTCAAAAATTCTTTCACCTTTGGAAAGCTACATTCTCCCCGAGTAACATAGGCTACTTTTTATCCCGGAAAAATCGACAGATCCCACGGGATGCGCAATAAAGGCTTCGCTCAAAAACTACTGCACAGATTTTTATGCGGTTTTCATCAATAAATAGAGTGATTCTTGAGGAGTTTTGCGGCATTTTTTATCTCGGAAAAACGGATAGTCCCACGGGAAGCGCGATAAAATCTTCGCACCATAAACCGACTTCCGCGTATATGTAGCCGTGGGCAAAAGCTATGACCCTTAACCCTCTATACACCCAATCCCGAAATCCACGCGGGCGAAGCCGCGGGCAGAAAGCTAGTATTTTATAATTGTACCAAGTTTCGTTAAAATCCATTGAGAACTCTTTGTTTCTATATCGGTTTACAGACAGACAAAAATTTAATGATTGCATTTTTGCCATCAGTATCGATCTCTAATCACCCCCTGACAGTTATTTTGTTATATATTTCATGTACAGAATTGACCTCTCTACAGATTTATTATAAGTATAGATAATCAATAAATAAAAACAAATAAAAAAAAGTACCGAGCATCATTGTATTCCATAATTTAAAACTGTTCTGTAATTTTAAAATTAAATAATAGGATTTTCAATTGAATACATAATTGTTGAGTTAACTTGACACAATTAAATTTGCTATAAGTTTTTTTTATATGTTAATTTGCTTATATAAGTTTATGGAATAAAATTAATTGGTGTTTGAAACATTTGTCTCTTTTTGTTTATCTGCAACGTAACGTTTTGTTTAGATGAACGTTTTGAATATCTATACTTACAAATAAAATTGGAGTGTCGTTTGCCTGTCTGTCTGTTTGTTCCGGTCAATCTCTGAAATGGCTGGACCGATTTCGACCGGACGCTTATTAGAGGTAGCTGATGTAATATGGAGTAACTTAGGCTACTTTTATTTTAGAAAAATAATGTAATGTTATAATGACCAAGTGCTATCTAGTACCGCGCGCAGCTCACGCGAGAGTAGACAGTATTGTGTGTGTGTATGTGTATATGTATATACATATAGGTACATATATGGTATACAAAAACTGATAATAAATATTAATAAAAAAATACAAACACCTAAAGAAAGCTAAATAAATTAACTTATTTGTCAAAAATACCACGCGGACGAAGTCGCGTGTACAGTTAGTATATAATAAAAAAACGGATTTGCACATGGCAATAGTAGTTTAGTATATAGAAATAACGTTTTCTTGAAAATACAATTAGCTCTAACAAACTATTAATTAAAGATTTGTCTTATAAACTACCATTGTTATAAATTTTACTTAAACCAATTAAATATGACGTTTAATAATAAGTTATTAATTGGAAAAAATTAATGACCTTGTAGCTCTTTGTCGTTACTACCCTTGGTTATGGGCATCACATCACCTTAACTTAAAAAATGGAAAAATTATTTGCTAATTGGTTCAGGGTGTGGGTGTAATCCTTTATCGGAATCGAACCGACCTGGTGAAATATGTAGATATGCATTTGTAAAAAAAATAATATGAGCGTCTCCACATAAATACAAACAGACCTTCAAATGGTTAGGTGATTAAATTAAACACAGAAATTTATGTATGTAGGTAATGAATTATGAGTATTCTAAGTATGATACTTCTTGCAAGAAAAAAAGCATTTTTAAACATTATCAAACAAAGCAAAAATAAATCAATCCATCAAACAAAAAATCCCCCAGATATGGGTAACCCCCTTAATCTAGATTTACTAGGTATATCTTATACTAATTACATGAACTAGGTCATTTCCACAAGGTGTAATTTTTATTTGGCCGAGCCATTCTCCTCACGGAGATTTAAGGTGGATGTCGGTAAACACCAGTCCCTCCAAAATATGTGATTTACATATAAGAAGAGATATAACACTTGCGAGGTTACCTCTTAAATTGCAATCTAAGCAGAGATTGAAGAGATTTCCGCTGATTACTTAAACATCAGCATCTCATACCGGATACCACCGCATGGACATCTGCAGGAAATCGGGCTGACCGAAAGACGGGAACAAACGCCCTATATTTGGATCAGTGTCTAGGTATCCCGTGAACCCTATAACAATATATAAAACATAAAATTCCTATTCCACGAGCACGTGGGAAATCTCTCAAGTCGAACCAAGAAAAAGGTACAATTCACCATTATCTGGGATTGCTTGAAGTAAATTATTATAAATGCATTAAGCCGATATTAATAAAAATAAAAAAGTAAAAGAAAAACAAGAAAACAACGCTCGATTTCATATCGGCTTAAACTGGCTCATCCGCCAGGAGAGGAACGCCGAAAGACCCATCCTTCGCGACCTCATCGCTGACGCCAAAAGAATGATATAATTGACAGCGAACCATCCAATAGATATCAAAGAAGAACTCGTCACAGATTCACCACAACACGTATAATCTGTCACGAATTGGAAGTATCCCTCAGAGTAAAATAAATACGGAAGTGTCCAATAAGGAGCTAAGAAATGAAGACTCGGTTTAGCAAACCACAACAAATGAATATGTTTTAAGTAAAATCCTTTTATTTAACATTATGAGAATGTGTTAAGATTTACTCTTACAGTCTATTGTTTCACCCTATCAAATCTATACCACTATAAATCTGTATATTGAAATTCAAGTTTTAAATCGCAACTTAACCAAAACTCCTTTCACAGACTCAACACTATATGTATGTTAATTAAATAAATACAGAAACTAAATGTTTTGTCTTTATGTTCAGTTTGTTATGAGTGGAATTTATAAGATATAATCAAGACTAAAAAGTTGCAGTTATGCTGAGGCTGTATGGGTTTCGATCCCTTCACTCTTATTAAACTCTTTATTGCACATAAAAATTTCACAGGAAATAACATTAAATATAAAATATGTACATAGGTGGGCTTATCCCTAATAGTGATTTCTTCCAGCCAACCTAACTGGTGATTTAGTCATAAAATTGCGGATACTTCTTAAAATGCAATCAACAAAGTATAGAAAATTTACACTACACAAATTCACATTTACACTACACACACTTACTTCCAATTAAAAAGTTAACAAAAGAAAAAATAATTATCTGTCACAAAATCTAGTAATAGTATAGAGAGGTGCGCAAAATACTTCACTGAAGTGTAAAGAATGATATACTTCAACTGGACTAGAGAAAGTATATCACTCATTTAGTTCTTCTAGTTCACATGGCTCAGTACTTCAGTAGTCCATTTGAGTCACCTTATCGCTTAGTTCATTCACGTCACTTCATTCGTATAGTCCAATTAGTCCATATGTATCGTAGTTCTTTTAAGTAGGTATGAGACGTTATGTCAATTTGACTGCATAACTAAACACATGTATATTTACACTAATTCTAACTATAGTACATTATGGTACAAGTGTGTAATGTTGGTGAATACCGCTGAGGCGCATTGAGGCCCGAGCCGTCAGGCTAGGGTCTTAAGGAGCCGAGGACGGTAATCATCAATACACACGTGTATCATACAACGTTTTTCAACACACTTCTAAATAAAATAATACTTAAATAATAAACCATTTTACATAGTAGATAAAAATCATTTTCTTCATAAATTGTATTTGCAGACATCTTAATTAATAACTAACTAAATAACTTCAAAAGAGAAAACGAGACGAGTTGTGAAAAATGTTTCGTAATGGCGGGACAAATTAATCAGTTTTCCTATGCGCGCGCATCGGCCATAGACTAATAAATTTCGTAATGGCGGGAAAAATTAATTAGTTTTCCTATGCGCGCGCATCGGCCATAGACTAAAAAATGAGGTTTCTTTTTTTTGGGCTTTTCGCGGATAGCTTTTTAGCGCAAATGTAACTCAACCAATAATATAAAAAAAAAGACTATTACTCACTCGTGAATAATAGTAATGAAAAAATCACAGTTTGATTATAGGTGTCATTATGTGCCTAATTGCCATGGGATTAAAGCCACTTTATGAGAAAGTGTGTTGAAAAAACATTAATTATTTACAATAAAATATATGCAATAGAATTACAGTATACGCCACACTCGTATATATTATGCACATGCAGACTAGAACTTAAGCAAAGAATATGAAATTATTCATAAAATAATTATTCTTTCAACTAATTATTTATTCAAGTAAAACTAAACATGATGTTTGCGCCATAAGACATGAAATGGACAACATTTCAAAATTCAAAGCATATGTTTTTATTATTTTATAAGAAAGAAGACAAAAAATTAAGGGACCCATATTTTTTCTTTTCATTTTTAAACTTGTTTTTAATACATAATTTATTAATTGAATTTTACTAACTCTAAAGAGCGTATCTACAAAGTCAGAAATAATAAAGGTTTTTTCAATGCCTCTTCTCAAATAAAATATTAAAGTGACATAAGCATAGGTACTAGCAATAATAGTGATGCGAAAAGGAATTGATCGTATCGATATACATGTTAATAAAGCATCTATCGATGCAATATAACACAAATTATTTTATAAATATTTTATTGCTCTTCTGTTTATATTTTAAGAATTTCGTTATCATTTTACTTTTTAAATATCTAGATCTATTGATAATATCTTGATTGGCGGTTCATTATCAAGCTATAGGTAAAAATTTGTGTACAGAGGCGGACTTAATGCTTGAGGCATTTTCTCAGTAAACTTTCAGGTGAGGTAGATGTACCAAAAGACATGAAATATGTATGTTATGTGGTTTTAATAAATGGGTTAGCTGCTGGCCCAACTGCTTAATATAATAAAACTATTGTATTTGGTTATTTAATTAATAATAGATATTATTTATATAACTTATTTTAGTTTAGTCTATTAGTTAGCCGTTACCACATATATAAGTCACGCCATCGAGTATAGCTTTTTAACCACGAAAAAACAGAGGATTTTTTTTTATGTATGATCACTCATAACTTTATAAAGTAGTCCGATTCTAATTATTCTTTTTATTTTAGATAGCGTAGACTCTGGTTACACAAAAAATTGAAAACAGCATTTCATCCCTAAGGATAAGAACACAGGAGATGATTGATTGTTCACTGACTGATTTTAATGTACCCCCACCCATAACTTCTCACAGAGTAGTCCGATTATGATAATTCTTTTTTTTATTTTATTACATAGGACATGTCTCTCGAAGTTGAACTGAAATTTGCCTTCCTGGGAATTTCTGGAAAAACCTACCTCAAGGGTGGAGAATACTGAATAATTGTGATTAATTGTTTATTTAATAAACCTAATGCAGAGTTTTATGCTCACTCGACGCCTGCGATACGTTTGGCACAGGGATCGAGTGATAGGCTCCTACGCAGTGGCGGGTTCGATACTCGTACGGGACAAATATTTTGTATGGGCTACAGAAAATTGTTCCGGTCTGGCTATGTGACAAAATATGAAATAAAAAACTCTAAAACTTAAAAAATTATTTTTTTATTACAAAGTTTAAAACTGAAAAGCAAGAAATAATCAAACTTTTTTACCTTAATAATAACTGAGTGCTAAAACTAATGTAAGTATACCAAAGTGATTTTGTGGCAACGCTGACAATAACTTCGTCAACGCTTACGTAATGAATTTCTGGTTTGGTGCCGACTCTAAAGTATTTAGGTACTTTGGTATACTTACATTAGTTTATGCACTTAATTATTATTAAGGTTAAATAAAAATGGTTTATTTATTTTTTCTTTTTAGTTCTTTTGCTGGTTATTTTTTTTTCCACTGAAATTCTCGTTAGGAGTTGTCGAAGCTATCCTTTTCTTATTCAAATTATTTGTGCTTTAGTGCTTACCTGCGCTGATATCTATCGATATCACTTCAACAAAACTGAACAATCAATACAATCAATTAAACATAACCAACAGATAATAATAACAGTAGTGCTATACCACAGATTATAGTTTTTTTTTTACAATATCGCATCACGAATACTTGCTGTAATTCCTGACTTTTCCAATTTGTATTAAATTTCAGTTTTTTTTTAATAATTCAAAAAATACTGCATCAAAATTTAAAAAAAGTTGATATACGTGTTTAGAATCCTTAGCTCTCGAAACGGTTTTTGAATTTTAGTATGTTGTCAAAAATGAAATGTTGTCCATTGTGTGCGGGCAGACTCCAACCGGCCGGTGATTCTAGTTCTTGTATTCCACAAAAAAATCACAGCCGAACCCGTTACTTTTAACCAATAGAATCGCATAGATTGTTAGGTGACGTGATATTCTAGCGTTCGGATTGGATAAGCGGCATGGTTTGGTTCATTTTGTTAGTGGAATTGACCCACAGGATGCCAAGCCTATCAACTGTCTCGCTCTCGCACGCTATGTTTGCAATCAATCCGTTCGCTTTACTCTCCTTTAGTGAATGAAGTGTTTTGGGAACTAAATGAAGTACTGAGCTATGAAGCATTCATTCACGAACGGCTCAACTCTAATAGTATACTAATCTGTGATTGAGTCTAGTTGTGTGTGCTACATAATTAAGAATGATAACTCTGGTATTATTAATGTTTGTGCACTCTTTGTGTATTATTATAAAGTGAAATATTTTAACTATTGGAAAGTGAGAGGGGTGAAACATAACGAACCTATTTTCTTGTTCGGAAACAACTTAAAAAACATTTTGCTCCAATCGAGCCGAGTGGATTTGCTAGTTGATATTTACTGGAGATATCCTGATGAGAAAGTCGTCGGATTCTACAGATCATCAACACCGGAGTTGATAATACGGGATCCACAGATAATAAAGAAAGTGTTGATAACAGACTTCATGTATTTCTACGCCCGAGGGTTCCACCCAGATAAGAACAACATTGAACCGTTATTTAGGAATTTGTTCGTCGTCGAAGGAGATATATGGAAAAGCTTAAGAACGCGAATGACACCGGCATTTACTAGTGGCAAATTAAAATGTATGTTTCCTCTGATTATTGAGAAAACGAAAAAGTTACAGCAGACTACGTTGGCTAAAGCCAAAGGAAATCATCCTTTAGATGCACGAGATTTGATGGCGAGGTACACAACAGATTTCATAGGCTCGTGTGGCTTCGGTCTTGATGCGGAGGCCCTTGATAACGAAAAAAGTGAGTTCCGTCAACTAGGGATCGATATTATCAATCCAGGGTGGTTTCGAATTTTTATATTCGTGCTAAAAATGTTGTTTCCTGTTTTGTTTCGACATATTAAGTTTTTTGGTCACATTGAAAAGCGTGCCTATAGCATTGTAAATCAAGTACAAGAGAGTAGAGGCTATAAGCCTGCAGGTAAGAATGATTTTGTAGACCAGCTTTTGGAGTACAAGCAAAAAGGTCCTACTGTGATTGAGTCGATGGAAAATGTTAATGCAGATGGAAAACCCAATAATTTTGTATTTGAATTTGATAATGATTTGTTTGTGGCACAAGTTCTCGTATTTTTTGCTGCTGGTTTTGAAACATCGTCATCAGCAACTAGTTACACACTCCACGAACTAGCTTTTAATCCTGACATTCAGAGGAAAGTGCAAGAAAATATAGACAATGTCTTGGAAAAGCACAATAATAGATTAAGCTATGAAGCAGTCAAAGAAATGACTTATCTTGATTGGGCATTTAAAGAAGGTCTTCGGAAATTCCCATCCCTAGGATATCTAATACGAAAGTGTACAAAACAGTATAATTTTGAAGATCTTGGCTTCACTATTGATGAAGGAGTCAGTATAATGATTCCCGTTCAGGCATTGCAAATGGATCCTAAATATTGGCGCAACCCAGAAGAGTTCCGCCCTGAAAGGTTTAGCCCAGAAGAATTTACGAATCTCCAGAAAGATGTATTCCTAGCTTTTGGCGCTGGTCCTCGAAACTGTATAGGTGAGTGTTTAAACTACAAATGTGTTTTTCTTTATGAGAAACTTAAATGTACATATATACTCATACAATCGTTGAAATAAATATTTAGAAATAAATAATCATGAGAAATAAATAGAAAGAAACTGATTTTTATAACCGATTTGAGATAAATATTTTAAATAAATATTTCTGACACTTCCATCAATTAGCCTAGGCCAAATTAAGCTGTATAAGGCTTGTGCTATGGGAACTAGGGTAACGAATAATATACATATTTATAATATATATATATATATATATATATATATATATATTATATATTATATATATATCGTCCCCGTAGAGCGAAAAGTCATTAAGTGTAAAATACAGTTTTGACATATGAAGGTTTAAAGTTTTTGAAAACATAAATTGCTCCAAATTTCGTTAGCCGTTAGATATCTTAACGCTAATAATTTTATTTTAAAGGTTATATCATACATTATATATTGTTATATGCATACAAAATTAAAAACTTTAAGTAATTGGCAAATATATCCATTCCTTTAAAAAGTCGACTTAATTATTTTTTTACTTAAAAAATCTCAGACTAAGTTCGCAGTTAGTTAATTCTGCACCAGAGTTAATGATTTTATTTTCAGTCTATATTTCCAGAAAAAAAATAAATCGAGTTAGGTAATATGGACTTTACTGTTTTGTACGAAATGAATAAAGTAAATATTACCTAGCTGAATATCGAATATCTGTATAGCAATTGTTTTATTCAATAAGATGATAATAAGAACAAAATCGTTTCATACAATCAAAAAAATTTTTTTTTTTAATTAAGACCTTGATTACAATATGAAATATTCTTTAGGAGCCATAATTATATGGCCCCTAACCACACAAAACAAAATTCTATAAAAGTTGAATAATTAATAATAAAATACGAAACATTATTAAATTAAAGAAATAAATCAATTATGAAAAAGCACAGTAAAAAATTGCAATCTCAAAAAAAACTAAAAAAAATGAATATTAAATTTAAAAAAAATATATTATAAATGATTTATTCACTCAAACTTCTACCTTCTACAAGGGAATTAGTCCATCATGCAGCCATCATGGTTTCCTTCTGTTACGTCTGGCTCCAAAATTCTGTCAATTGCCTCTTACATGTTGGCCATGATTCATAACGCATGAAGTTCTTATGGGATTATTCCTTTGTGCATACATTCAAAAGATCTTTCTTTTTCGCCTCTGAAATTGGTAGTGGTGATGAGTAAGCTTTAGTTATGACGTAGTTTTTTAAATTCTGTTCCAATTCTTTTCTCTCTGGTGTATTAATTTCTTCTTCCTGTTTTCTCCTCTTTCTAGTTACTAAGGTTTTTGTCTGATTTCTAAATTCTAAATAGAGGCCATCAGGTGAATATCTATGTAAATTTCACAATGCCTGGACAATTTCTTTCAATTGAAGACATTTAATTTTTAACCATTTTATTTCATTTCCAATTTTATCTCTCGTGTACGTGTATTATTTAACATTTTTTCGTTAAGGGTTTTCATCTAACACATCTAACATGTCTGAATAATTTAGTTCCTTAACAATGTAAGGCGGGGCTGAATCTCTGTCGTTTAGATCGAGCATTAACTATAATAGACATCCAATCAATCATTGAATATACGGGCGTAGGCCGCTGCTGTCTTTCGATCGCACTATGCATAGAATCTACATCCATGTGAGTGTGACCACTTTTTAAATATTTTTGTTCGATAACATCGAATTGTGTGTCTGATCTTTGAATTAAGTGAACAAAAAATCCTGTAATAAATTGATTTCAATTTATTACAGGATTAGTACATTGTAATCTCTTTAATATTGGGTGGAGTCTGACTTCCACTCCACCAGTTAATAGCACTAGCGATTTCCACACTGCCCCCTCTTACCATTTACCTCATTCCAAGTTACGCAGAATGCCTCATAAGGTGTTTGGATGTGTGTATTGTGTAATTTTTTGTACATTTAATTTCCTGGTATAATACAAAATACCTACCAAAATAGACTGCATTTTGCTGCACCAGTATATGCAAAGTAGACTGCATGTCAGTTGTTACAACTAAATAATTGTCGTCATTTATAGAACGCTGGTTATTCAATTCTTTAACTTTTTGCGCTGCATCCTTTCTGGCAATGTGCAAATCATACTCGTCTTGTAATACTTCTGAACGTTCAGAACTCTCATAACGTGTACATATTATGCACAAATCTTTTTTGGCGTGAAAAATGACATGGTTGTTGATTATCTGCAATAAGTTGTTCTTTATGTAATTCGTACATCTTAGCTATAGTTAGTTTACTGTCGAGGTATTGTTTTTATTAGATTTCTTCCTACAGTAACGCGATTCAACTCGAGGAAATGAGTTTATGTGATCAATAATTTTTTGTTCAGATTCTATACTAGTTTTATTGGCAGGGAATTGAGAACCACGTCCATCCTTTCCTGTGTAGTTTCCAAATACATTACTGTATCGTAGTGCTTCATTCACGGGTCCATTAGATATGAATAATGTTCTGAGAAAAAAGTATTTTAAAGTATTTACAAACTCTTATTTGATCCCCATTTTTTTCAAAGGGACAGAAGTCTCGGGTTCGACTCCCAGATCGGATACAAGCCTAAAAAACTAGAAAGTTTTCTAGGTAGGAGCAGGTTTATTGACCCTAGTGAGACAGGGAAAAAATTATATTATACTTATATATCTTACAGTGGGAAACCTGATAAACCTGTAAATTTTTCACAGATAATAAGAGCGAATAGCGTGTTCATCGGTTGGCGCTAATGCCATGAATGAATGAAACAAAACACACTAACTGCGGGCGGTCGTTGCTTGAGCAGCGACAAACTCACTAAAGTCGTGAGCGTAATATACCTACACTGTAACCCAGCACCTCGAAATTGTGCAAATAATAACTAAAAGATTATAGTGACTATTCGTAATAAATCTTAGGCGTCATTTGTCTGGGGAAAAAAGTAATTAAAATCACTTAGTGAATTTTCGCTTTCACAAAATAAAACAAATCATTTCAAAATAAAGAATGAAAAGTCACTAAGTCGAGTTGATTAATTTTTACTTTTGTTTATGGCATCATACTACTTATGTTAATATTCATTAAATTGATTTAGTGATTTATACTGTCTGAAACTTGCTTGTGGAATAGTTGGCTGAAGTTAAGAATTACCTAAGTCAACTTAGTTTTAAAATGTATAAGACTTCGATATGCGAAAATCATTAAGTAAATTAGTTAATTCTTTATTATGTACTATGCTCCAATGGGAAGACTTGGTTATTTTCACATCTTCTTAAAACTAAAAGTATAATAGGTACAAAAATGACAATCACACTCATTTATGGAGAAAAGAATCCTGATTTTAAAGACATAAAAAAATATTTTGACCATTTTCGACTTAATGACTTTTCGCTCTACGGGGACGATATATATATAATATGTATATCTATTAATACATCCTTCTTTTTATTATAGTATTAATGGCGGTGCCCCCATAAGATTTCGAGTGATTGGAATAGAATTCATTTTTTTTAAACCGTGAGTGAGTCAATTACTTATTTATGTGTGTCGTGAAAAAGTGGATAAAAATATTAACACAAGACAAATGTGATATTATATTTATTGTGGTTTAGTTCACTGTCTGAATTAAAATATATAAGACATAATACTTAGCATGCAAATTCTAAAACAGACAGTAAATAGATATTAATTAAAGATTAAATAAAATAAATAAATAAATATTTTGTATATTTACACCAATTATCCTAGCCCAAAGTAAGCTCTATAAGGCTTGTGTTATGGGCACTAGGGTAATGAACAGATATACATATGTTATACATATAAAAATATTTTTGATTGAAATATATATAAACAACCACTATACTATGTTACAAATATGTACTCGCATTCATCACACAACCATTTGTCCCTGTCGTAACTCGAACGCGAGACCTCAGAGATGGCGACACCATGGAACCGGTGTATTAACCACTCGACTACGCAGGAAGAATGGGTAAACATAACAAAAAAGGGAGTTAAATTTACAAGACTTTGGGATAAAAGAAGGAATGAAATCATACAGAAAGAATGAATATTGTGACGGTTGAAAAATATATAAAGCTTCATCATACTTATTCTCATTGAATTGTTATAACAAGATGTATTATTTATTTAATATATCCAGCATAATAAATTGCTGTAACTTTGAAACAACTTATATTAAGGCAAGGTATGAGAATGAGTGGTCTTGTGTCATTATTGAAAAAAGTTAATTACCTCTCCTCTACTGAAACATTATGTGAAATTACTGAAATGTCCTTTGTTTCTATATAAATATTAACATTAACAAAAATCAATGTATAGCTTGTAAACTATTTAGGTACAGGAACAACACAAATAACACACTGCTGCTGAAGATAACTATATTCGTAAGACAACAGAATACAGAGGTTTGGCGTATTTATACATTTCTGTACATCCTTACAACTACCGACATTATTATATTATAATTACAGTACCCACATTATACGATACCACAATCCTCCCCTTTAAATTTACAATTACCTATTTTACGTTAAGTTACAACCAACAATATTTAAATATACAACAACATTATTTTCTAAATTATAAGCTTCTAAAATATAAGATTAATACAAATAAATTTATTTATGATTATAACGGGGAGGATTCATCAAACGACAAGTTCGTATTGGTCTACCGCTCTGCGAAACGGGGTTAGACAGCCAGCCCCCGAGGCGAAAGCTGCAGAGGGGGTGACAGTTCAACGGTTTGCTCCTGAGCCTGACCCTCCCCTTCCAGGAGACTGTACCTCCAACTCGCTACCTGTAGTGTCAGAACTGAATTCCTTGCTAGATTGCCCCATGCCTTCTCCGTCCACTAATTTTTCTCTCCGGCCAATGTGGTAGAGCGAGGAGGGTTCCCTTCCTGATGTCGTCGGTGTCACTAGGGAACTACGTTTTGATCGCCGTCTTAACTGGTCAATATGTCTATGGGATGCCCTACACAGTATCAATAGTTTTATAATCTGTGGAGCCTAACTTTTCTATCACCCGGCCTGGTATCCACTTCGTTCCGCCCTGATATTGACGTACCCATAACTCTTCCCCGGCTGCAAGCAACGATCTCCTTCCGTACCTAATTTTTGTTGCCGGTTCTGAGCCCGTTGTACCTTTCGGTCCTATCTGGTTTTAGTAAATCTAATTTAGTGCGCAAACTTCTACCTAACATAAGTTTTGCCGGACTTTCTCCCGTAGTGCAATGTTCAGTATTTCTATAATGTAGTAAAAATGTGTTAAGAACATTTGAATATTTTCGTTTTCCTAACAGCCTTACGAATAACTCTTTTTATTATACGGACGCGTTTTCCGCGGCTCCATTAGAAGCTGGATGATAAGGAGCCGAAAATAGTGCTCGATTCCATTCTTTGTAATAAAATCTAAAATATTACTCGTGAAAGGCGGCCGTTGTCCGTTACTAACTGTCGCGTAGCCCCATCTCCTGCGTGGGTTTGCCGTCCCATAACAGGCGCGTCCCCAGGTGGTGGATAGGGGAACGCCCCCCAGATATGGGGGTACCGGCTTCGGCGGCGCGAGCCAAAAACGGCGGGGAAGGGCGAAGTCCCTCCTCTTTCATAAGAGGGGGTGGAGCTCTCGCTCTTTGACCCTTCATGGGTCGTGGGATGGCCGGTGCTACCCGGCGGGCCGCTTCCATGCGGCAGCCGCTTCAGGCGGAGGTGCTGAGGTCCCCCTCTTTGCTGAGAGGGGGTCGGAGACCTCGCTACTTGGACCTGTTCAGGTCGTGGGATGGCGAGTCCTACTCGGCGGCCGCCGTTCTGCGGCGGCGTGACAGGTGACGCGTTCGCGTCTTGGTGCTCTCGCACCGTTTGTGGGGCCCCTCGGGGGGCAGTGGCCACCTTCGGGTGGCGCGGGACGGCGGACCTTCAAGGTCCGCGGCGCGGGGGGTCGGCGGCACGGGTGTGGCTGCGGATTAGGTCTTTGGACCCGTCGGGCAACCTGTGCGCTCCGGTCGGTGTCGTGGATCATGTCTCGCGGCCGATCGGAGTGTGTAGGGGCCTGCCTTAACCGGCCGGGTCGAGTGGAGAAAGCCACGTTAAAAAACCGCAATTCCCTGCTGTTAGGACCGCGGCAGCAGGGGGCCTTCGGGTGGTGGGCGGCGTACAGTCCACCAGCTAGCGCCAACTGGGGTACCTCCCGACCCCCAGTGTATATAGGGTTACCCGGGTGCAGGGGCACCGCCCGGGTGGACTTTCTCATCCCCATTCTCGTGGGATTCAAAATGAATGACCTATTTAATAAACAAAATCAAACGAGGCGAAGGAGTTGAGTGCAGGTGGGGTACCTGCGGTGGAGAAGGTGGGGAAGTTCCGGCGACGGCCTCGGCCGTAGCCGATGATCCGCCAGGAGACGACGTGTCCGGTCCTTGCACCGGACGGAGGAGAGTGGGAGGTCGCGATCCCCTTCACGGGGTCCACCTCAGGCGCGGAGGGGACATCGCCCTGTCGTTCGCACGACCGGACACGCCGCGGCCAAGAGTGTCCGTTTCCAGGACGTCGGTGGCGGTGGTTGCGGGCGACGATGACAGCGATAGCTGTATGTCGGTCGCGACCACGACAGCGAGGCGCCGGGGCACGCAAGCGAAAATCGCTGCGGCCCCTAAGCGGTGCAAAGAAGAAGGGTAGGCGGGTAGATGGGACGGGGACGTCCTCCAAGGAGGCAGCCGCGAGGGCGAGGCTCCGCACGCCGGACATTGGAGCGGGCATGTTGGCGTGCCTGTCCGATGTGGAGAGGACGGTGGAGAGAGCGAAAAGCACTAAGGCGGAGGTGGTGGGCACATAAGATCCGTGCTCACTACCTCAAAGACGGGACAGCCGAACTGTGCGGGCGGGCGGAGAGGAGGGACCGGGAGACCTCCACCCGTCGAGCAGCTTTCGGCACGCGTCCTGCTCCTGGCCGAGGAGGTGGCGTCCCTGCAGAGGGAGAACGAGGCTCTAAAAAAGAGCCTCCAGGCGGGGCCATCAGAGCCGTCCCTGGGGATCGCGGCTCCCCCTGCGGTGAACAGGCCGCAGGGGAAGAAGGGTGGAGCATCAGGGGGCGGGCAGGAGAGGACACCGCTCCCCTGAAGTCTCAGTCACCCCGGGAGGAACCGGCTGGGCCGGCCTGGGGGCGACTCTCCTTATAATGGAGAGAGAGTTTGCCCGATTTCAGGCCGACTTATGCGCCGGTTCTTCCAGAGATGGGAATGCGACCCCGCTGGCGCATGAGCGCCGCCAGGTGGAGGTAACTCGCCCCGCACCGCCTGACGCGCGGGCGGGAAGAGGAAGAAAAAGAGGGGGGGGGAAGAAAAAAAAGAAGAAGGCGACTCTCCCTCTCTAAGACCGTCACGGTGGCCCCGCCGACAGCTCCATCTGCGCCGGCGCTGGCGCCTGAGATCCCCGGGGTAACCACCTGGGCCACCGTGGCGAGACGCAAAAGAAGGTTACCTGAGAAGGCCCGGCCCAAAAAGGCCCAGGTCATCAAAGTGGTGGAGACCGGTCCGGAGGCTACGAAACCGCCGGCCTGGCGGCGGTGGTCGTTACGGTGCCTCCGGATTCGGGAACCACGTACGCGCCGTGATGGGACCGCCAAGTCCAGAATTAGCTTGGCGGCCCTAGGGATCACCGGCGGCGTGCGCACCAGAAGGGCGGCGACTGGGGCCTCCTATTAGAAGTGCGGGCCGGAGAGCTCCGCCAAGGCTGATGTCCTGGCGGAGCAAATGAGGGAGGCTCTGGAAGGCACGGGCGCGAAAATTACGCGCCGTGCAAGATGGCGGACGTGCGGGTGATGGACCTCGACGAGTCCATCGCCCAAGCTGATGTGGCAGCAGCCATATCCGCTGCCGGCGAGTGTTCCCCGGCGACGTAAAGGTCGGGGAAATACGCGCCGGGCACGCCCGCCTGGGGACCGCCTGGGTCAGGTGTCCGCTCGCGGCCGTCAGGAAATTGACGGCGGGCGGCTCCTGGTCGGTGGTCCTCGGTCAAGGTGCAGGCACTCGAGGCGCGCCCCCAGCAGTGCTTCGGGTGCCTCGAGAGGGGGCACGTTAGGGTTAATTGCCCTAACCGTCAGGTGGATCGGAGCACTCTGTGCTACCGGTGCGGAGAGCCGGGGCATATTGCCCGTCTCTGCACCGCGAGTGCTCCCTCCTGCCCGGTCTGCAAGGACCTGGGCAGACCGGCAGGCCACCGGGTGGGCAGCAGGAGATGCTGCCACCCAAAAGAAAGGGGGGGTCGCCCAACCTCCCGCCCGGCCGGGGGCGAGCGTAGCGATGGACGTCCAATCTTAACATGGACGTCCAAAGCACAGGGTGCAGGGTGCTCCAGGGTAACCTCAATCACTGCCGCGCGGCGCAGGATCTTATGATCCAAACGCTCGCGGAGGGTGAGGTTGCCCTGGCGGTCGTCGCAGAGCCCTACTCTGTCCCGAACCCCCAAGGTGGTTTGGGGACGACCAGGGCTTGGTCGCCATTTATTGGGCGACCGACGACCGCACTGCACCCTGCTCGCTACGGGCCGGGTTACGTGGCCGTGGAATGGGGGTCCACGGCCACGATAGGCTGTTACATCTCCCGAACTGCGGCCTCGCGCATTCGAGGCATTTCTGGACGGGGTAGCGAACTGCGTTCGCTGTTGCGCTCCCGTCCAGTCTTCGTCTGGTGATTTCAACGCCCACTCGCGAGAGTGGGGCGACACCCGGACGACGTAAGAGGGAGACACTCCTGGAGTGGGCGGCCGGACTGGACCGGCTTTTAAACCGGGGGTCAGTCAGCACCTGCGTGGGTGGCAGGGGGAGTCGATCGTCGACTGTCATGGGCGACTCCCTCTGCGCACCGCATTGTGTCAGGTTGGAGGGTAGCGGCGGAGGTGGTTACACTCTCCGACCACCGCACATCGTGTTCGACGTGTCGGTGGCCACACGCCGCCCTTCCCGCACACTCCAGGAGGACAGCCGTCCGCGACGTTGGTCCATCAAGCGGCTGGACCGGGATGCGGCCCTAGCCGCTGCCACGTCGCGGACTGGGCGAGGAGGCACGGATTTCGCCCGACCTCGATGTGCATGCGCGGGCTGCCTGGCTCCGGGCACGATGACGTCGATCTGCGACGTCTCCATGCCCCGAGTCAGGCTGCCCCGGCGGCGCTCTGCGTACTGGTGGAACGAGGAGATCGCGCGGCTACGGGTTGTTGTAGTAGCCGCGCGCCGCCAGTACCTCAGAGCCCGTCGAAGACGGCAAGCCTCAGTCGACGGAGTCCTGAGCGCCAGAAGCGCGTACGAGCCGCGGTCAAGGCGCTCGGCGTCGCCATCGCCGACGCAAGGCGCGGTCCTGGCGCGAGCTGCTGGGGGGACTGGAGAGGGACCCATGGGGGCGCCCGTACCGGATGGTACTGGGCAAGCTCCGACCGTGGGTCCTCCGCTGACGGAGACCCTGGACCCTCTCGTCGTGGAAGAGCGGTGGATACGCTCTTCCCGAGGGTCCAGGACAGTCCCCCCGCCGCCCCGTCGCCCGGCCCTTGGTCGGACGACCTCCGGGTGACGGAGAGCGAGCTCGCCGGGGCCGTTTCGCGGCTCTCTGCGCGCAACACTGCCCGGGACCGGACGGGGTCCCGGGAAAGGTGCTAGCGCTGGCGCTCAGGGCGTTCGGGAGCACGGTGAGGCAGCTCTTCACAAGCTGTCTCCGCGAGGGCGTGTTTTCCCGTCGACTGGAAGTCGGCCAGGTTGGTGCTCCTCAGGAAGGAGGGAAGGACCGGCGACGTTCCATCTTCGTTTCGTCCGATCTGCTTGCTGAACGAGGCGGGAAGCTCTTCGAGAGGGTTATCTCCGCTCGTATCAGCGAGCACCTGTCGCGCGCGGGTCCCGACCTATCGGACTGCCAATTTGGATTCCGGCGGGGACGATCAACGCTGGACGCTGTCCAGCGTGTTCGTTCCCTGTCGGAGTCCGCAGTCCGATCGGGGGGGTGGCATTGGCGGTGTCGTTAGACATCGTCAACGCCTTCGGTACCCTCCCCTGGCAGGCCATTAGGGAGGCGCTCGTATACCACGAGCTGCCTCCCTACCTGCGGGCCGTGGTCGGGACTATCTGCGCGACAGGACGATCAGCGTGATGGGACGGGACGGGATGGAAACGTCGAGGAGGGTCGAATGCGGCGTTCCGCAGGGGTCGGTGTTGGGACCCCTGCTATGGAACCTCGCATACGACGCGGTCCTTCGCACCAGCCTTCCTCGCGGCGTGAGTGTCGTCTGCTACGCTGACGACACTCTCGTCGTGACGACTGGGCCGACTTCGGGCCGGTGCTCAGGCTTGCGAGCTTGGGGTGGCATGTGTCGTGCGGGCGATCCGCCAGCTGGGTTTACAAATAGCGCCTCACAAAACCGAGGCGCTATGGTTCCACGGCCTTCCGAGGCGCCGGGAACCACCCAGTTGCCGGATCCGGGTGGGTGACGCGGTGGTCCCGGTGGGGCCGTACATAAAGTACCTGGGCCTCACCCTGGACCGCCGCTGGAGCTTCGAGGAGCATTTCGTGCGGTTGGTCCCCCGAGCCAAAAGGGTGGCGGGCGCATTGCATCGCCTGCTGCCCAATCTCGGGGAACCGAGTGTAATATAATAATACTCTTACTCACCATCTAGTTATAAAGAAAACACAAATAATACAAAATAACAAAGTTACTGATTTATTAATTTAAGTTATAAGATTATTGACAATTTATATTTAAGTTTTTTTAACAATTAATAAAATAAAATAATACTCAATTAGAAATAAGTGTACTCTTTATTATGTACTTAAAATAACAAATTTGAATTATTAATCACAAGGCAGGTTGGTTCTGGTGCTGTTTGATCAATCTCGGCAAGGATATTTAGCAACAATGGTTGATCAGGGTCTTGAAATAAGATTATAATTAAATGGTAATTCTAAAATCTAACACATGAATTCTTAAGCTAGATTCCCATCCCCCGGTGGTTAGTACTGAATACTTTCCTTGAGACTGGTCCAGACACTCTTCTTTTAATATATGGCAGTTATTCTTCTTACTTTTTATGATATTCTTCAAGGATATTTTATTTATATATTTTTCTTACATAAATTTGTAGGGCCGGGTATAACAACCTCCCGGTACCTTTTTGCCCTGTTACATATCAAAATGCTACATTATCATAGTCATGGACTCACTGTGGGTGGTCTATGCGGTTCAGAAGGAACCCATATACATTATTGTTCTTCATACAATTAAATCTGACAACTAGGTTACAAAGAAAAATATCAAACATGATCTATTGAACATTCATCAAATTATGGTACATTTACATTTTAAAAGAACAAGAATTTACATTATTTATATTATTATGATTAAATACAAACACCAATTACCTCAAATACATGAGATTAGCAGCTGAGCAACTAATTTCAGCATGATTTTGTATGGGTGGTTAAGCCTACCCGCTCAAAACAAATATCAATAATTATTTGTGAAAATCATTACCTACTATTGGGAACAAATTGAAATTAAAGAGATTAAAGAGATAAATGCAACTATTACTGACCTTTTTATCGGGCTTTCAATATGTAAATATTTTAGTTTATTATTTTTTCTAAGTGCCGGTGGCAACTAGGTTAAATTATGTTGGTTCCAAGAGATATGGATAATTTTATGGGAAATAAAATACTCCTGAAATTTGTGATCCTGACACCACTTTCAGTAACTTATATACGTAGTTATATACCGAAATATGCGTGAGATTTTTACAATAGATCGATTCCCAATTCCCAGATTTCAGATCTCCAAGTCACAGATTAGTATACCGTTACAGATTGCTTACCACCGATGAGGCAAAGACTATATAGACGATGTATAGTACCTATGTGATGTTTGTTGTTAAATGGAACTAGGATGGTGTGGAAACTATGTCGATCCGCCACAAATAAAGGAAAGGAAGAATTGATCTTCCTAAATTTAAGTTTAATCCTAAATGATATTTTTGTAACCGGCAGTGCAAATAGTTTGTTGTTAATTAGTATCCGGTATATAATCTGTGGGCAGTTAATAATCTACGACACTGTTTTTAATCTATGAATTCCGGAGTGATGTTTCAGTATTATTAATAAAGAACCTATCTTTGTAGACGACGCTTGGCTAGATTTGATTGCCTAATTTGCGCATAGATAATGGTGTTAGGATCATGATAAGCGGCCCACACTATAGAACTGTCAATGTCAAAGTAACAATTCGACGTAAACATAACCAATGCAAGGTACAATTGTAAATGTGAATTTAATCAATATGAATAAAAAAAAAGTGTCTTTAATAGTACTTAAAATCAGTGAAAAAAAGTGTTACAGTATCCCAACCACGATAGAATTCGCGTAGAGAATTCGTCTGTCGCCCTCGACAGTCTTACAACAATGTCATAAACATCATACAATTTGAAACTTGGCTAAAAGAGATGTTACTGAAAAAATAATACATATTTACTATTTGAAATAATAACTAAGAACAATGTCCTACACAACACCTATACCCTAATGCATGCATGCCCTCTAAACTATTTAGCTATTCTGACAATTACTGTGTATGCAAAAAAATAAACAACAACACAAAATAAACACAAGTCGCAAGGTGCACCTCCCTACTAAGATAACTAAATAAAACCTATTAAGAAACCATACCATGGTCATTCATAGCAAGTAAGTTTAAGAAAACACATAAAACTAAATATGTGGCTGCATAAGCCCGCATCCTTTGGTTTATACCCATAACCAAAGAAAGTAAAAAAAAAAAAGAAAATTATGTATTTAGGGCTTTGGGAACCAGCACCAAGAGCCTAAAAGGTAAATAAAAAAAATAAAAAAACTATAACCTACGCTTTTAGGTATTGAAACCTTTTATTTGTGTTGCATGTACATGAGCCCCCATCGACAATTTTGCGCCACCAATTTACCATACATTTCTAGATGTTGTTTTTTTTTTTTTTCTATGAATATAGCAAAGGCTTATTTTGAGAGTTGCAAACCGCTCCGTCGAGAGTTTCAACCTTATTTCACTGTAAAGGAAAATTTGTTAAATACATAATATACTGATCAAAGACACGTTTAATTTTGTGTTTTTGATCTAAATGCATTGTCACAACAGACCAACAATACAGTTTAAGGGAAATGGTGTTACCAGAAAAGAAAATAAGTAACAATGTCAAATTAGTGAACAACAAAATCGGGAGGAGGAACATGTACATGCAACAGCAATGGCACCTAAAAGTTATTAAATAGTGCCTATCCTACACTCGACTTCTACGAGACGCCAGGTAAGAAATGGCGGGGTCGTATTCGTAAACCGCCTGACCCGGCAAGCACGGTCCCTGTTCGGGCGCCAAAATGTATATATAATAATACTCTTACTCACCATCTAGTTATAAAGAAAACACAAATAATACAAAAATACAAAGTTACTGATTTATTAATTTAAGTTATAAGATTATTGACAATTTTATATTTAAGTTTTTTTAACAATTAAATAAAAATAAAATAATACTCAATTAGAAATAAGTGTACTCTTTATTATGTACTTAAAATAACAAATTTGAATTATTAATCACAAGGGCAGGTTGGTTCTGGTGCTGTTTGATCAATCTCGGCAAGGATATTTAGCAACAATGGTTGATCAGGGTCTTGAAATAAGATTATAATTAAATGGTAATTCTAAAATCTAACACATGAATTCTTAAGCTAGATTCCCATCCCCCGGTGGTTAGTACTGAATACTTTCCTTGAGACTGGGTCCAGACACTCTTCTTTTAATATATGGCAGTTATTCTTCTTAACTTTTATATGATATTCTTCAAGGATATTTTATTTTATATATTTTCCTCACATAAATTTGTAGGGCCGGGTATAACAACCTCCCGGTACCTTTTTGCCCTGTTACATATCATAAAATGCTACATTATCATAGTCATGGACTCACTGTGGGTGGTCTATGCGGTTCAGAAGGAACCCATATACATTATTGTTCTTCATACAATTAAATCTGACAACTAGGTTACAAAGAAAAATATCAAACATGATCTATTGAACATTCATCAAATTATGGTACATTTACATTTAAAAGAACAAGAATTTACATTATTTATATTATTATGATTAAATACAAACACCAATTACCTCAAATACATGAGATTAGCAGCTGAGCAACTAATTTCAGCATGATTTTGTATGGGTGGTTAAGCCTACCCGCTCAAAACAAATATCAATAATTATTTGTGAAAATCATTACTTACTATTGGGAACAAATTGAAATTAAAGAGATTAAAGAGATAAATGCAACTATTACTGACCTTTTTATCGGGCTTTCAATATGTAAATATTTTAGTTTATTATTTTTTTCTAAGTGCCGGTGGCAACTAGGTTAAATTATGTTGGTTCCAAAAGATATGGATAATTTTATGGAAATAAAATACTCCTGAAATTTGTGATCCTGACACCACTTTCAGTAACTTATATACGTAGTTATATACCGAAATATGCGTGAGATTTTTACAATAGATCGATTCCCAATTCCCAGATTTCAGATCTCCAAGTCACAGATTAGTATACCGTTACAGATTGCTTACCACCGATGAGGCAAAGACTATATAGACGATGTATAGTACCTATGTGATGTTTGTTGTTAAATGGAACTAGGATGGTGTGGAAACTATGTCGATCCGCCACAAATAAAGGAAAGGAAGAATTGATCTTCCTAAATTTAAGTTTAATTCTAAATGATATTTTTGTAACCGGCAGTGCAAATAGTTTGTTGTTAATTAGTATCCGGTATATAATCTGTGGGCAGTTAATTAATCTACGACACTGTTTTTAATCTATGAATTCCGGAGTGATGTTTCAGTATTATTAATAAAGAACCTATCTTTGTAGACGACGCTTGGCTAGATTTGATTGCCTAATTTGCGCTATAGATAATGGTGTTAGGATCATGATAAGCGGCCCACACTATAGAACTGTCAATGTCAAAGTAACAATTCGACGTAAACATAACCAATGCAAGGTACAATTGTAAATGTGAATTTAATCAATATGAATAAAAAAAAAGTGTCTTTAATAGTACTTAAAATCAGTGAAAAAAAGTGTTACACGAGGGATGGAGTCCGCCGCCTGTACGAGGGCGTCGTGCGATCCGTGGCCATGTATGGGGCTCCCGTGTGGTCGCAAGACTGCGCGAGGTCCCCCCGCTGCAGAGCTCTGCTACGGAGCCTGCAGCGGATAATGGCCATACGGATCGTACGAGGCTACCGTACAATCTCGTACGAGGCGGCGACAGTTTCTGGGACGCTCCCCCCCATTCGACATCCTGGCCGACATGTACGCGGCGACGTATCGTCGCGCGTGTCGACCGGGGGGGCGATGGGGGGAGCGCCCTGGAACCCGCGCACGAAGTGCCTAAGCGGGAGTGGCACCGACGGATTGTGGCGGCCTGGCGTGCGCAGCTCGAATTACGGATCTGCGCGCGCCAGCGGGCCGTCGGTGCCGTACTCCCGCACCTCGAAGCTTGGCTCAACGGGAAGGAGGAGGTCACCTACGGATTGACTCAGATACTCACCGGGCACGGCTGCTTCGGTGAGTATCTGTGTCGAATAGGACGGGAGGGATCGACACATTGTCACCACTGCGCATCCGACCTCGACTCGGCCCAGCACACGCTGGCGGAGTGCCCCGCATGGGCCTCCGAGCGCCGAGTCTTGGTCGCAGAGATCGGGCGAGATCTGTCTCGCCCGATCGCCGTCGGAGATGGCCGATCCCGCTCGAAGGAGGCGGCGCCGGGCTTGGTAGCACAGCTGCGGCGCCGCCACGGGTCGCCGGCGGGCGCGAGGATGTCGCGACCGCTACGGCGACCCGGGATGGACCACGCCCCTTCCGTGGCCGGGGGGCGTCGTCGGTGGAGGGGACCGGGGGAGGTACCTTGCATTGGTTATGTTTACGTCGAATTGTTACTTTGACATTGACAGTTCTATAGTGTGGGCCGCTTATCATGATCCTAACACCATTATCTATAGCGCAAATTAGGCAATCAAATCTAGCCAAGCGTCGTCTACAAAGATAGGTTCTTTATTAATAATACTGAACATCACTCCGGAATTCATAGATTAAAAACAGTGTCGTAGATTATTAACTGCCCACAGATTATATACCGGGATACTAATTAACAACAAACTATTTGCACTGCGGTTACAAAAATATCATTTAGAATTAAACTTAAATTAGGAAGATCAATTCTTCCTTTCCTTTATTTGTGGCGGATCGACATAGTTTTCCACACCATCCTAGTTCATTTAACAACAAACATCACATAGGTACTATACATCGTCTATATAGTCTTTGCCTCATCGGTGGTAAGCAATCTGTAACGGTATACTAATCTGTGACTTGGAGATCTGAAATCTGGGAATTGGGAATCGATCTATTGTAAAAATCTCACGCATATTTCGGTAATATAACTACGTATATAAGTTACTGAAAGTGGTGTCAGGATCACAAATTTCAGGAGTATTTTATTTCCCATAAAATTATCCATATCTCTTGGAACCAACATAATTTAACCTAGTTGCCACCGGCACTTAGAAAAAATAATAAACTAAATATTTACATATTGAAAGCCCGATAAAAAGGTCAGTAATAGTTGCATTTATCTCTTTAATCTCTTTAATTTCAATTTGTTCCCAATAGTAGGTAATGATTTTCACAAATAATTATTGATATTTGTTTTGAGCGGGTAGGCTTAACCACCCATACAAATCATGCTGAAATTAGTTGCTCAGCTGCTAATCTCATGTATTTGAGGTAATTGGTGTTTGTATTTATATCATAATAATATAATAATGTAAATTCTTGTTCTTTTAAAATGTAAATGTACCATAATTTGATGAATGTTCAATAGATCATGTTTGATATTTTTCTTTGTAACCTAGTTGTCAGATTTAATTGTATGAAGAACAATAATGTATATGGGTTCCTTCTGAACCGCATAGACCACCCACAGTGGAGTCCATGACTATGATAATGTAGCATTTTATGATATGTAACAGGGCAAAAAGTACCGGAGGTTGTTATAACCGGCCCTACAAATTTATGTGAGGAAAATATATAAAATAAAATATCCTTGAAGAATATCATATAAAAGTTAAGAAGAATAACTGCCATATATTAAAAGAAGAGTGTCTGGACCCAGTCTCAAGGAAAGTATTCAGTACTAACCACCGGGGGATGGGAATCTAGCTTAAGAATTCATGTGTTAGATTTTAGAATTACCATTTAATTATAATCTTATTTCAAGACTGACCTGATCAACCATTGTTGCTAAATATCCTTGCCGAGATTGATCAACAGCAGCCAGAACCAACCTGCCCTTGTGATTAATAATTCAAATTTGTTATTTTAAGTACATAATAAAGAGTACACTTATTTCTAATTGAGTATTATTTTATTTTTATTTAATTGTTAAAAAAACTTAAATATAAATTGTCAATATCTTATAACTTAAATGAATAAATCAGTAAACTTTGTTATTTTGTATTATTTGTGTTTTCTTTATAACTAGATGGTGAGTAAGAGTATTATTATATTACATTTGGATGGAGTCCGCCGCCTGTACGAGGGCGTCGTGCGATCCGTGGCCATGTATGGGGCTCCCGTGTGGTCGCAAGACTGCGCGAGGTCCCCCCGCTGCAGAGCTCTGCTACGGAGCCTGCAGCGGATAATGGCCATACGGATCGTACGAGGCTACCGTACAATCTCGTACGAGGCGGCGACAGTTCTAGGACGCTCCCCCCCATTCGACATCCTGGCCGACATGTACGCGGCGACGTATGCGTCGCGGCGTGTCGACCGGGGGGCGATGGGGGAGCGCCCTGGAACCCGCGCACGAAGTGCCTAAGCGGGAGTGGCACCGACGGATTGTGGCGGCCTGGCGTGCGCAGCTCGAATTACGGATCTGCGCGCGCCAGCGGGCCGTCGGTGCCGTACTCCCGCACCTCGAAGCTTGGCTCAACGGGAAGGAGGAGGTCACCTACCGATTGACTCAGATACTCACCGGGCACGGCTGCTTCGGTGAGTATCTGTGTCGAATAGGACGGGGGATCGACACATTGTCACCACTGCGCATCCGACCTCGACTCGGCCCAGCACACGCTGGCGGAGTGCCCCGCATGGGCCTCCGAGCGCCGAGTCTTGGTCGCAGAGATCGGGCGAGATCTGTCTCCGCCGGCATTGATTGCGGCAATGCTGGCGGACGAGGGAGGTTGGAGGGCTGTGGCCTCCTTCTGTGAAGCAGTAATGCTCCAGAAGGAGGCCGCCGAGCGGGGTCGGGAGATGGCCGATCCCGCTCGAAGGAGGCGGCGCCGGGCTTGGTAGCACAGCTGCGGCGCCGCCACGGGTCGCCGGCGGGCGCGAGGATGTCGCGACCGCTACGGCGACCCGGGATGGACCACGCCCCTTCCGTGGCCGGGGGGCGTCGTCGGTGGAGGGGACCGGGGGAGGTGGTAGCTTCCCCGAGGAGGGCTCCCCTCTAGAAAGGGGAGCGGAGGCTGGGGGTTCCTGGAAGTGGCCTTTGTGTTCCCGGGGGCTCCCTACATGCCTGAGGAAGGCCATCCCTGAGGTTTTTAGTGGGTAGGCCTCCCCCTTCTGGGGAGGAGAGCCCCACATAACCGGCTCGCCACAGCCGGGTATGCAATTTAATGCATTTTCCTCAGGGGGAAAAAAAAAAAAAAAAAAAAAAAAAAGGCCCATCTAGCAAATACTTCGAGTAATATATTTAATGTATGTCGACCTGCCGTACTATGTACAGGATATACTTCAATCCATTTTGTTCTTGCATCGATAATAATTAAATAAGTTGTACCATGAAAGGGACCCAAAAAATCTAAATGAACCCGGGACCACGGACGGGCCGGCCACGGCCACGGCACCACCGCGTGCCGCTGCGGCGCGTCCGCCTCCGCCGCGCACACCCCGCAGCTACGGCACAGTGCCTCCACCGCCTCGTCGATACCCGCCCACCAGACGTAACTTCGAGCCATCGCCTTGGTTTTAGTAATACCCATGTGTGGCTCGTGTAAATCCATGAGCACTCGAGATCTACAGGTTTCGGGTATGACCACCCTATGACCCACATAATACACCCTAATTCCTCATACAACTCTTTTTTCCTGTTAAAATAAGGTTGTAATTCCCTTATTTCATTAGTTTCTGGCCAACCATCCCTAATGTATAATAACACTCTTCCTAATAAAGGGTCTCGTAATGTTTGCTGCTTTACCTTGTTATAATCCAACAATAATGCGTTTTGTGCAAAGTGTAAATAAGTCTGTTCGGGCGGATCGAGCGACGATGAGTCACCCGTGATACCGTTCGAAACTGGCAAGCGCGACAAGCCATCCGCCGCGTTTTGCTTTGTATTTATGTACTCAATATCGTAAGTATATGCCGAGAGTATAATAGCCCAACGTTGCATACGGCTTGCAGCCATTGTAGGGACACCATGCTTAGGGCCGAAAATGCTTACTAGTGGTTTATGGTCCGTTCTGAGCGTGAAATGTCTACCATATAAATATTGGTGCAACTTTTGTAAACAAAAAACTATAGCAAGCGCTTCCCGATCGATTTGTGAATAATGTTTCTCGGCGTTTGTGAGTGCGCGCGAAACATACACAACCGGTCGCTCCGCGCCGCTGCCGCTGGCTCCCGTGCATTGCGTAAGCACACCTCCTATGCCCTTAGCGCTCGCGTCACATGTCAAGGTCACTGGTTTATTTACATAGTAATGCGCTAGTACTTCGGCACTAGCTAATACTTTTTTTATCTGACTAAATGCCGTTTCACATTGTTTCGTCCATCTCCACGCTACCTCCTTTTTTAGTAATTCATACAAAGGCGATAAAATATTACTAATATTTTTGACAAACTTAGCATAAAAATTTACTAACCCTAAGAATGACCGTAACTGTGATACGTCCACCGGACGTGCAATTTTAGTGATAGCGGCTACCTTCTCCTTATCGACTTTTATCCCTTCCTTAGAAATTAAATAACCTAAATATTTTACTTCGTCCACCAAGAATGAGCATTTACTTTTCTTTAACTTCATGCCATGACGTTCCAATCTATTTAAAACATTCTCTAAGGTAATCAAATGTTCCTTGCGCCCTCCCTTTGTAGCTATTATTACGTCATCCAGAAAAATTTCTACCCCCGGAATATTTTCGAGTAAATTTGCCATAATGCGTTGAAATATACCTGGACTAGAAGAAAGGCCAAACACTAACCTATTGTATTTGAATAAACCTCTATGGGTGTTAATAACCGTATACTCTTTCGATTTATCTAATTCTATTTGATTATAGGCCTGTGATAAATCAATTTTTGAAAACCATTGCGCCCCATTTATACTTACTAACAAATCATCAATTCTCGGTAAGGGGTATCTATCGACCAGTAAGACGGGATTCAACGTGATTTTATAATCCGCGCAGATGCGCAACCCTCCGTCGGCTTTACGTACCGGTACTAATGGTGTAGCCCACTCGGATGATTCCACCGGCTCAATCACACCATCTCGTAGCATGGAATCCAGCTCTGCGTCCACCTGGCCTTGAGTGCGTACGGCAAGGGCGCGCGCGGCAGAACACCGGCCTCGCCCCTTCCCGCACTCGCAGCTGAGCCTGGCCCCCGGTGACACGCCCTAGGCCCCCACCGAACAACTCCTTATGTCGGCTTGTAACTATTCAGGCTCAATTGGTGCAGTTCTTCTTCCAATTCTCCGAGCTCGAACTGTCTTCCAGATCATTCTCCCGTGAAGTCTTCACCAAGTTGACCTGTCTTCTCCCTCTGATATCTTTGCCACCCGAGCAGCCCGCCGGGGGCACACGCGACGTAAATGCCCTGTCATCTTGCATTTGCTACATACAAAAGTTTTATAACGGCACATTTCGAAGTTATGACCGTTATTTCCGCACGCCGTGCAACTTTTGTTCCCTTTGGATGATTGTAGTGCCGTGACCGCGAGCGTTCCGCTCGTTCTGGATTCACTCCCACTACGTGAAGGCTTGGAGGTGTTTCCACCGGCGAAGTCATACGCTCAACCACCGCCGCATCCCTCTTGCTGCCTCCAATGCTCCTGCCAACTTGATGGCACCGCCATACGTCAAGTTATCCTCGGCAAATAACCGTTGACGAATTGTCTCGTTATGCAATCCGCACACCAACTGATCGCGCAAGTTATCCTCCAATATGCTGCCAAAATCACAGTACCTGGATAGTTTCTTCAGCTCGGTAATATACTGCGCAACCGTTTCGCCACTCCGCTGTCGCCTTTGTCTAAACCTGTACCGTTCTGCCATGACTGAAGGTTTAGGGTGGAGATGCTGCCGCAACAATGTGACCGCGCCGTCGTAGGTTAACTCCGCCGGTCTCCTTGGGCTTGCTAAGCTACTCAACAATTCGTAGCATTCATCTCCAATTGCTGTGATTAATGTAGGTAACCACAACTCTTCTTCCAATTTATTCACCTTCAGGAACATTTCCAATCTTTCCACATATAGTGACCAATTCCCAGAATGCACGTCGAACTCCGTAATTTTCCCGAAAGACATTTTAAAACTTTTTTTAATCCTCGTCGCCAATAAACTATTTAGGTACAGGAACAACACAAATAACACACTGCTGCTGAAGATAACTATATTCGTAAGACAACAGAATACAGAGGTTTGGCGTATTTATACATTTCTGTACATCCTTACAACTACCGACATTATTATATTATAATTACAGTACCCACATTATACGATACCACAGCTTGTTACAAAGTGTTGTCGATTTGCCTTTTCACAAATTTAAATCAATCGTCAAAAATATTGTTATGAAAAAAGGTCATTATACTGGATACTAAGGATTACTTATCATGACAATGCTTGGATTTAACTTCAATGACTCAATAGTTACGTTGACAAATGTTTTGAATACTCAAATTTATATACATAAAAATTAAAAATTATATATATTTTATCTACATAAAATAACACAATGCAACTACAGTTTTTTTATAGATATACAGTGAATTTGTTTAAAATTGTATATGAAGTAAGATTTAGTTTATTCTTCCTGTATTCTGTAAAAATACAGGAAGAAAAAAAATGGAGCTTGCTAGTGTCCTTGCTGGTTCTTTCCAGTATTACGTGCAAAAGTGATTGTGAAAATCCTATTTGAAGAATAACTTTACGATTTTTATTTTGAAAAAAGTAAAACAGACATAGTTTACATCGAGTTAGACTTGGAGCTTCTGTATTTGATACTTTTCAAGAATGCGAATTTTAATAAAGAATGAGATGAGATCTTATCTGATGATGATCTTATATGAGATTTCATGATTGTTGAAGCTATCGAATGCTATGGAGAGTAATGTTTAAAAAATGACCCCCTTTGCATATGCTTACCTTACCGTCAGAATATTATTGAATGAAACAGATCATACAGAAATGGATGACAAGCACGAAATGGAAAGAGATCTAATCATATTTTGACTTGGAGTAAGGAATTGTGAGTCTAAATATAGACGCGGACAAATTTCATTAAATTATGTTATCCAATTACGCGATTTTAACGCATTAATTTCG
Organism: Scirpophaga incertulas; assembly: GCA_036419045.1. Lineage (NCBI taxonomy): Eukaryota > Metazoa > Arthropoda > Insecta > Lepidoptera > Crambidae > Scirpophaga > Scirpophaga incertulas. The sequence goes on along the minus strand of CM071631.1, from coordinate 25,699,616 downwards.
ACACCTTAGTGCGCCATTTACCTCTTGTTTGTATATATGTGTATATATATATATATATATATAATATATATATATATATATATATATATATATATATATTATATATAATTCATGCGAAATATTTTCAAAATGATAGATTAGTCAACAAGATATATTTGAATAGAATATATTTATTGCTTTAATTTGTTTCATTCAATAATGATCATTTTAATGTTACATATATGTGTAACCTTTAATAAAACATAATAAATAAAGATATGGTCGAGACCCTTATGTAAGGTCTGAGATCGCAAAGTATGTAATTACTACTATTGAATATTACTATTTATTACAGGAGGAAGACTTGGGCTGATGCAATCTCTGGCTGGCTTAGCTGCTATCCTGTCCAAATTCGATGTAGAACCGGCGCCACAGAGCGTTAGACATCCAAAAGTAGTGCCGACATCTGACATAGTCCAGAGCATAAAAGGAGGCATCCCCCTTGTGTTCCGGGAACGAACATGAGCTGTACATATGAATGATAACTGGGATAAGTGCAGATGCTGCATTTAAAGACAAAATTTTTATTTAACAGTTCGCTAAAGTTGTCTTGAATAAGTTTATAATGAGTTTTTAATCGATTAATCTTCAGGTTAGCTTACAATTAGCTATTTCATAAATTGAATAAAGTTTTGACGTTAGGTATTTTTATGTATATTCCTTTTTATTAAACAAAAACGATTTAGCTAGATTGTATAACAAGATATTTACTAATATTACGAATTGGTTCTTTTTTTTTAATTATTTAATAACATTATTTAACAACGTCCGTCAACGTCAACATCCAATTCAACAACGATTACCGACCAATCGTCGCGTCACAGAATAGCTAGAACTCAGGTTCCAGTTTTGTAACTGGAAAAATAAACAACTGGCAGGCGGCAGCACCTGCGCTTGCGTTGTCATGTTACTGGTCGGACCGGTTCACGTGGACAACTTGTTTTAATATGACTGGAATGGATATGCATTAGTTTGGTCTTTTGCGTGTTTAATACTAACCCTACATCGTGTGACCATTTGCATAAAAGATCAAATTTTTTTTGTAACTATTTATTACTGCTAATGCATTGCTATTATACAAGTGTCGTCCGCATATTGTAGAATAGTAAAATCTTTAAAAAGATTGTTCATTTCATTGACATATGTAATGTAGTGTAGAGGTCCAAGAACAGATCCCTGTGCTATTCTGAAAGAAAGCTAAGGTTACCCCAGTTTACAAAAAAGAGATCGAAAAAATATTGCAAATAGGCCTTTATCTATTTTGTCAATATTTCCAAAAATATTTGAAGCGTTAATGTGTTCTCACCTGCAATCCCACATGAAACACATATTTTCCGATCATCAGCATGGGTTTATAAAAAGTAGGACGCTATTGATTCTCAGATACAAACTGATGTAATTAATATACACGGACATTTCAAAGGCAGGGTCGATCATATCTTAGTCGATAAGATGTCGGTATACGGTATCACCGGTCCTCTTCTTCAATGGTTTCAATCATATCTCACTAATCGTTTGCAATATATAGTTGTAAATTACAAATCTATACTTTGTTTATTTACGGAAACGAATAAATGTAAACAAACCAGTTTTAGGGTTATCACAACTCAATTAAAAAAAAACCTCAATTATCTTGTCGTTATCTTGCATTTTTTAAATGCCAATGAAGTCATAATTAGCATTTAAAAAAATTCTAATAGTAAATCTTAAAGTAAATATACTACCTACTGTCAATATTTATTTTAAGATGTTTTGTCTGTTTCGAATTCGAATGTGTTGTGAATGTGTAAGGAGATAATTGGCAATATAATTGATAATTGAGCAAAATAAGTTTATCTGTTTAACACTCTTTGATATAAAAACTATTAAAACAATTTAAATTCATATATATTATTTTAGTGTATAGATATTGTAAAATCTACAAAAGGATTAGGCTACTTTTTAATGCAAAAAACAACAATTTTAATGTCACTAGTACAATAACACGCCAGTTAAGCTTGCTTTCGAATTCACACGGGTCACACTAATAATAAAACAGCAATACAATTTTTAAAAGACATCGTAAACTTTGTTTGTCTCTAAATTCTTATCACGTTTGACATTTATTGAAATTTTAAGCTATTAAATTTATCTTAATGACCTCTTGTTTAACAAGTAAACAGGTTTAAAAAAACAATGTTATTTGTTACATTATAATTGTTTCTTATATTGACATATTTAGTTATCACTATCATGATTATCAGCATGCTATATTGAAGACACAGGCTACGATTCCCGCCGTTTTTTCACGAGGTGGAATGTTGTTACTCTCCGTACTGTCAATGGCAAATGAACAGGCGTGTGTGGGATTCACCCGGCGGGAAGCAGGGCATACCCACTAAACCACCTCAATGTCCATTCTATCCTCAATTAGGGCAATTTAGGAATGGAAGCCCAGACAAGCCAGCTAGCTCCGGCTAAGATACTACGTCTGTGGAGGATTACCGTAGACATAGACATCCTCAGATGGGAAAGCCTTTGCATACGCACCTGAGGAGCCCCCTAAGGCCTCGCCCTCTACCACCAATCCGTCTTCGTCCAATGGGTACAGTGTAAGGGTCGTTTTCTCGCCCCTCTTCGCCTCCTAAGAAATAACATTTTCACCGAAAGAGACCATAGCCTCCCATTCTCTCCCGCTTCTCATCATCTTTGCAGTGATGATTGGTAGCAAGAAGTCACAGCCATCCAACGCTGCGTGTAGCTCGCGGCGCTGGTATGTCCAGGCCGAGTTCTCTTACAACGTGTATTCTGCCGTATCGTTGGGAACATCACAGTGGTGACACCGCAACGTCTCCTGCCGACAAACGACCATGTGTCCGATCCCCGCCCTAACTACGAGTAATTATCTATATTGTTTCTATTTTTCTTACTTATAAATTTACTTGAAATGTTTAATAGAATATTAGTTCACAAATACACAGCAGAATAGTTACTTTAATATTAAAAATATTAGGGAAAAGAGGTTTTATACAGAATCTCCAAAAGGAAAAATATATTTTCCCTTGGTTTAAATATCCCTATATTCTCCAGTTCTCAAAGTATCCCATCAAGTATTCATCATAAACGGTTCTGTAATTTTCGAGCCTATTCAAGCAAGTCCTTCATCCCCCATTTCTCCGCCTTTTATTAGAGTGTTTATTTATATTTAACAATATCCTATAAGAAATCTTTTAATAAGAATAACCCAAAAATTATGCAATAATAATATACTATAGGTTTAAAAAGTGTGATTACCATTAAATAATTTAATTAGCAACTATATTATAATAACTGTAAGATAAGAAGCTATAAAAATATTGACCATATAAAAAATTATAAAATTTTCAAACAACTTGCGGAAAAGTAACTATTTATTATATGGCGAAATCTACTCTATATGACAAATAGTTTATTAAAAATTATATAAATATAATTAAATAAAAATCCATACACAATAATACAGCTAACAATAGTAGTATACCATATTAGCGAAAAACACATATATTGATTTTATATTGGAAATGGTAAAAGTATTGCATTTATAAAACATGTACAAGAATTCTATTCATATGATTCTTATTATATAAAACACTTTTGCTTGTTGTAAACGTCAATATATATATGTCTCTCTATCAAATAGATAGGAATGAAAAAGGAAGACATGTTGCCCCAACCCCACCTAAAGAGGGGATAACGGCAGAATCATAATGATGGATTAGTCTTTTTTTGTGATGCCATAGGAAGAAAAGTTAAATATTTTTCATTGTCTTTATCTAGTCACGACAAAAACTCAATTTAAGTTTCTCTTCAATCGAAATATTTAATTCGAAATTATAATAGATTGATAACATTATTTTAACAATCTTAAAGAGCAAAGCTTCCAAAAGTCCTGAGAGGACGCCGTGAAGTAATTATTTAATTAACTTATATTAGATCGATTTAAAGTATTAAGCTACGAAGCGCGACAATGTCTACGTAATTATAAATACATATTTTAATAATTTAATTATTACTTAACCCGAGACCTAATTCGGGAGGCTAGAGACCCTACTAGTTTTTTATTTATTACGTTGATTATTATCGTATAGATTTGATGTTCCACTTATTTTACTTTGAGATCAACTGCGGATTGATCAGTGAAACGGTGAGAACCGGAGGATGGATTGCTCTGCAGTATACTCTGTGCAGTTTATATTTGCACTGTTTACTGTGCAGTATTGACTGAAAGTGAAAATTATGTTGCTAGAAAAATGTTACTGTAATGTACAAGACTTAATGATAAATTCTCTTATTTACTATAAATCATACATAAGTGATTACTTCTTCGATCTCGAGCAATATACATTTACTTCTTTTTGATCTATAAATAAACTAAAAATTATACAATAACAATGTAAATTTACACTTGCAAATTTACGAGTACTTTTTTTTACAATTTCACATAACATTATCTAAGAACTGAAATTCACTGTATATTATTATTTAAGTTAACAACGCTATTATGCCAAATATTAAATTACACGAATGATAAATATTAAGTTAAGTTGAGTAAATCATGTTCGATTTCACCAGTATTGTATGAGCTCTATTTATATTATCCAAATGTTAATTAATTAGCTCTGATGCTGAACCAATAAAATTTTGACTCTAAATCTGAATATTAGCTGGAAGGAGACCACATCAGGGTCGTCTGTTGACGGTACTGTGACCCTGAAAGCGAACAAGTATTTTTTGTTATGAGGCCGTCCATACTTGAAGGCTCCAGTTCTGAACTCGCCGCGTCAGCAGCGGCGCATTCTTCTTTGAAATCTTTTTTTTTTTCCTCAGGAGAGAAGGCTGAGAATCCATCATGGATACCAACGCAACAGGCAAGCAGGGATGCGTTGATTATGTCGGACTCCTGGTGAATCGAGGCGGCTCGACCCAACAGACCTACCGACTAAACTCAGCCTGAGCCTTTGGTCCTAGAGACCCTACTGGCTTATATTGACGAGAGTCTTTGAAATCCTGACACACACTCCTTAGACACGAAATTAACGAATTCTTTGGAGGTAAACTTCCAAAGAATTTGTCAAAGTACTGTCATTTCTTTTGCGCAAATCAGTAGTGCTATGTTCCATAAGATATAGTATTAAAATTAATTACTGTACGAAGCTTGGTGTCTGTAAGGATTTCAGATTTGATGCGAATCTCACAGGAAACACATATACTATAGGTAACGGAAACAATTTACCATCACTTTAGCAGTTTGTCTGTTAATATATAGAAAAATAAACTGTAAGGCGGCACTGTTACAAATGTTGCCATGGTTTTCAATGAAGATCAAAAATTAAAATCAATATTAACTTTATTCAAATATGACTTTGTAGAAAGCTTTTTCGAATCGTCCAAATTTATTTTCCTACCCATTCAGGACGTATTTTTAGCTGATAAGAAGAATGAGCGCATGAAACTTATCACCTTTATCAAAAGTAATAACAACATTTACAATAAATTATGTCATTATCATACAACGTACATATCTATTTACAATTTATACGGGAAAACAAATATTTAGAATGTAATGTCTTCAAATCAACACCAAACATTGGCATCATTTAAATAATCATTGATTTTGTAATAGCCCTTACGCATTAGCGTTTTTTAAAATGTACCTTAACTTATGAAACGGCAATTCAGCTACACTGTGTTGGAATTATTATAAAAAAATATACATTTATATAAACGAATCTCAAGGTTTTTGTAGCTTGTACGTTGGAACGGCAAGTTTATTTTCATTTCTTGTGTTTAAATTAAGCATTTGATCATTTAGTATGAAATGTGTTACAATTTTTATACACATAAATCAAAGGAGAATGCCCAAATTTGCCCCACTGGTCCCAAAGCTATAACAAAATGTAAATAAATATAAAAATAATATTACTAATTTTAGTGGCATTTATTTCGCAAACAGGCGTGCGAGAGAAAAACTCAATAAATAAATTGTTTCTTAGAAACGGAAATGGCAATATGACAAATACGAAACCATATATGGCCGATTAATATGGCCAAAAGTCAGCTTGACGTTGTTTGTCGTCGTGCGTGACTTGTGATTTTTGTGTTCTGGCTGTTTCTGTGCGCTTACTTGTGATTTTATGATTAGTTTAACTGACCCTTGCTGTGTTTCCTGGACTTATTACTTGCCTCACTGACTACCTTTCGCTGACTACCTTATTTTTACATTACATAAGTTCTCTTTTTTACACTATGGTGTAAGCTGCTAAAATACACGAAAATGCTAGGAATATACTGTGATTCCAACTAATTACCTTTCTTTTTATCAAAAATATTTTATGTCAAACAAAATGCATATCGTCGTCTTACAACTTTGCTAATAAATATAAGTAGGCGCACATTTTATTTGTTTAATATCTTTATTTTCGCACGAAGTGTCGAATTATATCTGATTCATTTAAAAAGCTATGCTAATTACGCACACATTAAAAAAAAACTCATTAGTGGGCATGCATAATTATAACTGGGGCACAGCTCTTTATAATTTGGGCATTGTCCTTTCATAAATATACTAGCCTGCTAAAGTCATTACATTAATCACTTTAAATATATCTCTAAGAGAATCCCTTGCTCGTCAATTATAAATAGTAGTAATAATAATTAGGCAAATCAACACTTATAATTAGCAAATATATTTTTTCTGCGGGAAAATCTGTTAAAACATCTGCTGTGTTCTGCTAAAATTTGGTACGAAAATATTTGGAGACCTAGAGATCGACATAAGATTATTTTTACTGCACGAAAATATCTATTACACACATGTGCGAAGTCGCAGCGGGTCGCTAGTACGACATAAAATAATAGCCATCAATTGGACCGCTTTCTGCAAAAATGATCCAACCCACAAACTCGACATTTTCGATATTTTATGACATATGGGCTCCAAATAAGGTATATTTTGACATATCAAAGACTCGGAATTCTATGTTAATAATTGACGAAAATGCGTATGATCCAACCCACAGCTGTTATGGTAAACACCATTATTTATAATGCATGAGTGTTTCAAGCTATTTTTTTTGCATTTGAAAGACTTTTGCATTTTCTTGATTGCCCTGATATGTGATATTTTTTTTTTTTGCTATAATGATTCAAACTACCTGGAACATTTATTCTTTGTATACAATATGGGAAATATAACGAAAATCATTCCGCTTAAATGTTCCAGTAACCTTGAATCATTTTAACTCTATTCTTAATAAGATCCGACTACATAAATATGAATGATAGACCACATAATATCTACTTAAAATATAGAACAACGAAAAAATGTAATTCTTAGAAAACGATTTACGGTGAAATCTAAACTTATCATTAATATTTTTTTCTTAAAGTAAACAGAATAATATTTTTAGCTAAAAACCTTAATTAAGTAGGCATTTATTTATTTTCTATATTTTATTGCAATATTTTGTATCTTCAATAAAATTGTATGTTTTGCATGAAATTTATTCTATTTTAATAAGATAATATTAATTTGTGGTCATGTAGACAAACTTATTGAAGATCATCTATGCATATTTATAATACAACCTTTTAAGTCGCGCCAAAGTTTTGCTAAACTGATTCAAGTGAGTTGGATCATTTTTGTAAAACTTTGAGCGAAGTGAAAGATTACTGTTAAAGTTTTACTAAAACGATCCACACTATTTGAATCATTTTTGCAATAATGCTTTATTACGTGATTTTCTCATTAATTGCCTGTTTGTCGAGACATGTTTTATGGAACGCTGCAAATATCACCTCAAAGAGTTACTGTCACTCTTCGGAAAAAATTAAATGAAGACGACGTTAAAGATTGAAGAGGAGAGAAAGCCGGGGGATGGAATAAAACACCAGAAAGACATATTGCCCTTATTATCGATATTATCAAAAGGTTGCAAAAATACGAGTCACTTTATCGTAGAGAAAAAAGCTGCGACGATTTATATCTGCAGCCAGGAATGACGGTACCAAAAATATACGAACTATTCAAAATAGAATTTGAAAAAGTATTTGGAAAAGATTAAAAATGTCCAGCCTTCTATACTGTTAGAAAAGTTTTCGTACAAAAATTCAATTTGAGGTGCAAGAGTCTTAAAATAGATTCTTGTAACAAATGTGATCTTTATACAATGGCTTCGAAATATTATATTACCTCAACTGAAAGAGCAAGTGCCCAAAGACAAGAAGAAGAACACCATAAAACTGCAGAAGATTTAAGAAAGAAGATGAACGAAGATTTTGATCAGGCTAAAACTTATGTAGAAACTGAATGTCTGACTTACGATTTAGAGAAAATATTGCCTTTAGCAAGAATACCGACCAATATCGTTTTCTACAAACGGCAGTTATGGATGTACAACTGCGGTATACACTCTGCATCCAACGATGTTGGGAATTGTTTTATTTAGGCTGAAAGCGAGGCTGATAGAGGGGCCCAAGATGTGGATTGTTTGAGAAAATACATTAAGTGCTTGCTACCCCCTACAGTGAAAAATTTGATCTTGTGGAGTGACTGTTGCGGGGGTCAGAATAGGAATATAAAATCGTTTTGATTTTAAAGACTTTATTAAGTAGCCACCCTACTCTAGAGACAATCAGTTTTCGGTACCTGGAATCGGGACACACTTTTCTTCCGAATGACAACACGATTTCGCAAAAATAGAGACTCGACTCAAGCAATATGAAAGGATCTGTGGATGACTATTACCATTATAAAACAATGCAAAATCAAAAACGTTTACGGGTGCATAAAATGGAAAGTTGTGATTTTTTTGGATCTCAAATTCTAGAGAAGAACATAGTCAATAGAAAAACATTTAATGATAAGAGCAAAGTAAACTGGCTAAAGACAAAAGAAATTTTAATCACAAAAAAGAGTCCATATTCTTTGTTCATGAGAAGTTTCTTTAACGAGGATTACAAAAAAGTCGTAGAAGAATTTTTGCAAGCATTATGGTCTTCAGGAAAACGCATAAACAAAAAGAAGTTAAATGATTTGAAATCGTTATTCCATCTTATACCAAATGATTGCATTGATTTCTATAAAAAACTGAAGGGAGACTATGCAATAATAGATTATATGGATGGTTATTGTGAAGAACCGGACTTTGATTTAGAGGAGGAGTAGGGTAAATATTGTATTTTTTTAAATAAAACAAAAATATTAAACAGTTTGAGTCTTTATTTTATGTCATACTTTGGAACATTTTTGCAGTTTTGATTCTGCACCTTATTCAGCAAATTTCATACAAAATCTATTTTGTAATAATGACTCATGCACATGTTTTCTTGAATATCTAATAAACTATTAAATTTTATTTACTAAATACATTCATGTAAATTACTTTAGTACACCTAGAATATTGTGAAATTAAAAACACAGCATTTAGCATTATAAAGCCAGAGAAATACCGGAATAAACTTTAAACTAAATTATCTTGAAATGAGGTTTCGATGGGTCATATTTGCAGAAAGCGGTCCAATTTATCTAATTCCTAACAATTTAAAGATTCGCTGACATCACACTAAATCTTAATTTTAACAATGGCCGCCCATTACCCCTGGCCGTGACCCTTATAATCTGGAGCTTACATAACGACGTTTTATTGGGTACATTTACTGTTTTTGGCCTGGATGTGTTTCTGGCGTCTCGCCCGTGGCTGATATTAGTGCCAATAAAAGTAATCTCGCCAATATTTACGATCTTATCAGCCTTGGGAATAGTGGACATTGACTTTAATGGAAATTCTTCGAGATTTTATAATCGTTCTTTTTACGAGTCTAGTTCAACTTATGGAGTGCGGAGTATAAGCTATATAAGTAATATTTTATGATTCAAGAGTAAGAAATAACTATCTCGGTCGCTTGATGATCAGAAATTATCTCTTACTATATCTATGATCTAGAGGCCCACAATAAGAATCCTGTATGACTTCTACTTCACCGTGCCTCTAATCACCCTGATTTCTTTTCAGTTTAGATTACATCAGGATTCTATATGGCAATTTAATCAATTATCAGTGTACGAATATGGATTATCTCAGGAGGTCACATAGACTACTCTCAATATTTTGAGGGATTTCTTATAAGAGAAATTTTAGACTTTACTAGGATAAATTATTATGACATCTACTACCTATCCTTACCATTATCTAATCGTAATACTACTTGCGTGATCAGTATAATGTATTCGTTTCCATTCTAAGCACTCTGAAACTTATTTATTATTTGGAACATCTGTAGGTACTCTTAAAATTCGAAAATCAAACTTCGTGTCGTACCGTCTCGCTCGCTCATATATTAAATAGTAATAGCGTGAGTGGGACGGCACGACACGAAATTAGAATTTTTCATGAGTATACCTAGGTCCTGTGGTGATAATCAAATAGTGTCAAATGTTGTGATTTCGGCGCGGCGGCAACGATTGTTGTATGTGATTTCAATAGAAGCCGCGAAATCAGTACCAACCCTTTGATGCCGTATTATCAAGATGCCGATGGTTAAAACAAAACTATGCTGCATTTTGTTTGATTTTAATGGATATTTTTTTATTCGCTATGTATGTTTATGGTATTGGTCGTAATGCGCATAGATCCACTTTTTCATATTCTTTGATACAATTTTTTGCGTCTCATAGAATTCCTAAGCGTACCTATACACCGAACTGTTATGCTACCCCGTGAAGTAGCGCGAAGTTCTAGCTGCAAGACGCAAGAGTCTTGCCGGATTAAGTAGTCTTGTTCTTGCTCAAGTCTTGCACGGTCAGTCTTGGTCTTGGTCTTGCTAAAAATACGCGGTCTTGTTCTTGGTCTTGGTCTTGCAAAAATATAAGAACAAGACCAAGACTGCAAGACCTAGACTGAATTTGGGCAACACTAATTAATAGAAGATTATTGTTGGGCACTATAGTATGTTTTCATGCTTCTCTTTATAATGTTTTTGTAGTAGTAAATTATAAAGTTTGTTGTTTACCCGTAAAAGAGGTGCTCAGAAAAAAAATAAAGTAATGTCTACACAATTAATGAGCGTTCGTGTCTTGCGCTTGCGCATACTAATACTTGTTAGGGTTAAACGCACTAATTAGAAATCTACTAAGGCTGACCTCTAACAAGGTGATCTACCATATACTAATTCTGAAGATGAAACATCCACAAATGGTTACCAGTGTAGACTTAAAACTTTTGTGACAATCTTGACGAGTAGGTACTTGAGAGCTCACTCACAAGCAGGAGTTAAACTTAATAGGAAAATAACTATTTGGAAAACAATATGTATACACTACTTTAATTGTAAATGAAATTAAAAATAACTATTTGTAGGTATTAAATTTTAGAATTTAAAATAGTATATTACAAAAAATCTAGAATATTTTAAAAAGATTTATAAGTATTATAATTTGTATAAAGAATACTATTTTACATAAAGAGTTAAGCCTTTCTTTTAGACAGTCCTATATTTGAATAAACATTTAGACAACAGAAACAATTAGTTATTTTTGTATTTGTATTTCATGGTTTATCCTGGTGTAACACGGTGAAATGACGGACATTTTCATCAGAAGTAGGAAAGAAGGGTAACCGGGAATATAGTCCAAATACAAAGATGTCTAATGTAAAAGAATTAGGCGCCAACTAAACACTTATGACTTGCTAAGTTGCTCTCTTTTAAAGGACACAGGACTGTAAGGGGGAATACATATGCTGTCAAGGAAAGTGAGACATAAAAATTATTGTCATTTTTTTTAAAGCTGGAAATGTGTTGTCTGTAACAATCAAAATTGTACTATACTCCGTTTGTTTAGGTAATTAACTAAAGGTAAACAATAAAAATGGCGGCGTTCAGGGATTTTCAACCTTTTATTACAATGTTTATTTGTATATTGAGGTGTATAAAAACTACATTGCATTACAAATTATTTATTACGTAACAACATAATTGTAATCAAAAGTAATAACTACTACATTCATTTTATTAGTCTGAGTCAGACTCAAAGTCAGATGAACTTTCACCAACACTAATTATAAAGCGATCACTCATGTCATGATCCTATCTAAAGTGAACATCTTTGTGTTTTCTTAATTACGTGATCCTCACAGCGATCCTTACAGTTAAACGTGTTGCTGCTCTATCGTGCAGGTTACTTTTTAATTTAGTAGGGTTATTTTAACTATGAATTTACAAGAAATGTTTTGAACACCAGTCTTTTTAGGTTCTTTACAGTAGTCACACCTTGCAATACTTGTGTGAAACTATTATAATCTAAGTTATTTATTATTTTAAACAATAAATAATATTTACTGTTTAAATAAACGAGGTAGTTATATATAGAAAGATATAATAGTAATTATTATGTTTAAACGAACCAATAATTTGTTTTGGTTACATTTTATCTCGGAATAAAAAGTGGACCTATAAAAGAAACCTTTTTATGATTTGTTTACATTTAGTTAATTACCTAAACAAACGGAGTATATATACACAAACATTGATTTTGATGAGGTACGATTTTGTCTTCTTTTCAGTTCGTAAAATATTAAACTGTTCCCTAAACAAAAAAATGATCGCAAAATTTAAGGGAAAACTTTGATTTACACCATCAAGTTTCAAAACGTAAGTTACGACTCTCAAAAAAGTTTTCTTTATCCCAGGAAACGGTTCAAGTAAATGGTGTCTGTTTCAAAAAACTTGTGTGATTTATGATTTGAAATAATAAGTGGCGCCTCTCGGACCTTCTGAGTTAAGAACTCTCAATTTGTTTTAACTTTTACCTACTTCTGATTTCATTTATTGTATTTTTTACTTGCATTAGTAGATTAAGTTAACGTTATTATTAATATTAGACAGGATGATATCTTATTAACTATGCAAAAAAGATAGTTTGTAATAATATATTACAATAAAACGTACTAGTTCTTTGTTATCATCATCTCAGATCAAATAGATAATCACCGCGGGGTACGAGCCGACCCTAACTGGTAGACGATTAGGGTTATAGTCAACCACACCCAGTACTCATTGGTTGACTAGATACATATTTGAATTTTCTGAACAAATGTATGCACGTTGCCTAACTATGTTTTCCTTCATCGTAGGAGCGTCAAATAAAGTCACATGAATTATATATGAATATATATACATAAACGATCGATAAACGAAAAACACATTGGTACATAGCAGGATCGAGCGCAGACCCCCCGAATCATCAGATTCCTTGCACCACCGATGCTTTTCTTTGTTATATTTAATATTATTGTCTAAATATCTGTTGCGGTAAGTTCCCATAATCGGTTGATGTGACATCCAGTAAAGCGAGCGAGCGAGCGAAATATTTTCGCAGAATGTTCAATCAATTACAACGACGACAGCATATGATGTCTGACATAAAATCAAATAACAATATCTTATATATAAAATTCTTGTGTCACAATGTTCGTTTCCGTACTCCTCCGAAACGGCTTGACCGATTGTCATGAAATTTTGTAAACATATGGAGTAGGTCTGAGAATCGGCCAACATCTATTTTTCATAAGGGTGCCCAACCTTAACATTTTTTCTAGAAATTACTTAAAAATTATTTGGCAAAACAATGTTTGCCGGGTCAGATAATAATGTATAAATTCAAATATCTTATTATAAAGACATGAGTGGCATCTATTACAAAGTTAGGAATTATGTAAATGACCACAAATAGAAACAGTATTTATTGAATAATATTTGAGAATATTTCATTTATAACTACTAACCCATCACCAACAATAGACATAATCTCCCTGTTTTCGAAGGTAATGGAGTCCATTATCAATATTCAAATATTTGGATACCTTGAGGCTTACTAGCTTTTTAGTAATCTCTGGGAATACTAAGATCATCTTTGGGCACATGCGAACGAGAATAAGAACAGGAGACATAGACATAGAGAAAGCGTTCAGTCGAGTATGGCACAAAGTGCTTCATTCGAAGCTTACTTCCTATGGGCTTCTTAAAAAATTATACAAATAGATCACTGCTTTTTTATCAGACAGAATCATAAAGGTCGTAAACAGTAAATGCTAATTCAATGTAAGTGTGCAGTATCCAAATCTCGGTAAATGCTGATGACTCTCAAGGCAGTGTGCTATCGCCTACTTCTGCATGTAAATGATAGGTATGTTTCAAATTAGTAACATTAACTGTTATGCGAATGTGATCATTTTTACATCGGTCCCGCAAATCGTCCACTGCCCAGATATTTCATTTGGGCTTGAACCTTTAGACGCTACGTAGAGATATAGCCTCGTTATGTGAAGAGGGAGATAGATTACCAGTACTCTTCCGATGAATTGATGATCCCCGCCGCTAGTTTCCGCCATCTTTTCACGCGACAAAACGTTCACCCTTATCACCTTTATGGTTGGTAGTTCATAACAGTGTGTTTCTCCTGGACCTTTCCGCGGTGTTTCCGAACGCGTGTCATATCCAAACCTTTAAAAAAGAGCGTATTCACATTTTAAAAACCAGCAACGGTTTATGTGTCTCCTATGTTTCAATTAGATACAGATTTTTTAATTTACACTTTCTATAATTTACAATGCCAAGATAGTAACTAAAGAACTGTAAATATTGTCATCTTCGTCGCATTTAGATATAACCTTATAAGTTTGTTCAATTTTAACTAAAATTTTCACCACAAAGTATTAACTGGCACTTAAGGTGGTCATCTCTATTCATGAAACACCCTAACGTAGTCACAGATAGGACGCATACAATTTACATTTGAATCAGCCCGTTACAGTATCGTATTTCATAAATATTTCTATGCTCACTGTACATATCAGTGTTTGCATTAATTTAAATAAAATAATATTACACACGAAATATTAAAATTATTTTATTTTTATACTAACCTTAGTTACAAAATATAAATACATAAAAAGTGATGTAAATAAAAGTTGCTAATTTGTAACCACGAATTATTTAATTAACAATTATACAAACAAATAGCCGCGAGTCGCTGAATAATACTAATAATTAATATTTTAGTATGCAATAAAACGGTATACAAGACAAGACTATATTTTCTAAGTGAATGACTAAAATAACATAAAACTAACAAACATATTAACTAGTTTGCAGAGAGAACTTCTCGAGAATAGATTTTATTTTTTCGATGGTTCTATGCTGAAGCCTCAGATGGCTATGTTCTTGACTGGATGGCTTTGCAATGAATGTGTTTTGTGGAAGGCGCACACGAACAGAAGGTTCGACACCTTGCCTGCTAACGACGCGACGCCGGCGACCGTTCCGGAGTCGTTAGGGTCGAAACAAGAGAGTCGACGCAACTTGACCGCGCCGTCTAATGGCTAACTCGAGAATAGAATTTTATTTATTTATGTTTATAGATATTTGGGAAACAAACAGTAAATATTTTACTTCAAGGCTATACATAAAAATATTTATCATACACCAGTGAAATTTCTTACCAGTGAAACTTAATTACTAAAACATGTTTAAGGTAGATCGCTGAACATTTAAAAAAATAAAATCGTATTTAAAACAACAAATATGGAGCGCTATAGGTCACGGATAATACCACGACTACTACTCTTAAACTTATTAATATTAAAAAAATAGATCGACAGACCCAAAATTAGTATTATAAAAAGAACATGAACGATCGAAAACAGTATTGTTACAATAATTTGTTCGTCTGAGTGAGAGGTGAAAAAACAACATACTCCTATAGTTCAGTCGAGGGCATCTATATAAAAATGAATTTTTCAATTTTTCAAGTTATTGATATTATAAGAACATATATGTATCACTAACGTTGAAACGTTCGTTAAATTGTGCATTATTTGACGGAGTGGTGCTCGCGTCAGTACGACACATTAATTAGCAAAAATAAAATCAAAATCAAAATAATATTTATTCAACATAGACCTTTACAGGCACTTATTGACGTCAACAAACAAAACAAAAAAAAGCTGAAATAAAAAAAAACAAAAACCTTGTCCGTACGTACGAATAAGGAAAAAAAAAAAAGAAAAGATATATTGACTCGACACCTGTTCGGAAATTGGGAGAGCCTTCTCGAGAAGAACAGGCAAGAAACTCTGAAGGTCTATTTTTTATCTCCTCTTTTCAATGTTAATAATTATAATAATATAATATAAAAATACAATATAGTATAAGATACAATCATACCTAATACGATTACAGTCGTATGTATGTTTACATACACATAGCGATAGCGATAGGTTAACTAGTTAAAAACAAGTTATTAATAGTAGAAATCAAATATAACACAATTAATAAGTAAATATTAACAAGACAATAGGCTCGACTGTAGTTCATCAATGCTACGTTACCAAGAATTACCGCACGAGATGCCTTTCAAGAGATTTATTTCGATAATTGTGAAGCGAAATTAAGTACGTTCGGATCGATGGTGGCAAATTAATCCATGTTTGGCGGAATCATAATTAGGGAACCCCTGACGGAAGACCCTCCCATGCACCGCGCCCTCTAATGAGGAGCGGTCGCTCTCCCTGCAAGCCATAGGTTCATTAGGACCAAGACTTAGGCTGAGTTTGGTTGAGCGTCCTCGATCGGTCTGGAGTTCGACATAATTCGTGACATTTGGTTTCAGTGGTAGCCATAAGGGTCTCAGCCTCCCCTATCCTGAGAGAAAACAAGACACTCCCTTATTAGTCAATTGACGTACTGACAGATATCAAATGCTGCTGTAGTACATCGTCAGTTCTCTCACTGATTATCCGTATCTTTTTTGGAACGTTAGTATTAAATGAATGTCTCACTTGAATATTCAACAAAATTTACTTTTTAATGAACCATTTTGCAGAATGAAATTCGATAGTGACGCATTTGTGTATCATAATATTTTGCTCTTGATATGCCGGAGACAGACCTCATTAGACAAGAGGCTATCGCTGTCACGCGTCGTCGTAACCCCAATTATTTTTAAATATTTTTGTCCAAATAGCCAACTCTATCGTTACTGTTATTTACAATAACAAATAATAGCTAATGAGTTGAGAGTCGATAATAGTTCTATGTTTGCACAATCCTTAATTAGTACTAGCTGGTGTCCACGACTTTATCTGCACAGGCACGATGGGATAAGCTATATTATTGTAAAGTTTCATTAAAATCCATTCAATATAATTATTAAGTGAAAGAGTAACAAACATACATCCATACAAACTTTCGCGTTTATTATATTAGTAGGTATGAAATAAGAAAATAATTTGCTACACAGTTAATATAGAGTCTGAGAAAGACCTTAAGCTACGTTCTAACGTAAAAACAGTAGTAAGAGATTGAAATAAGGGATGCAAGTTTGTATGGACAGCACGTTTTCTTTTAAAGTTAGAAGCTTGAAAATTATTTTTTTGGGTTTTCGATTAAAGATAAATTTTGTATAAAAAGAATGTAATTATTTTACTCTAATGTGGTACAATCGGTAACGAAATTTTTGTTTGAATTGGTTCAGAAACTACCGAACCTATTTTGATGAAAGTTGCGGAGAGGGACAAAGGGATATTGTTACTCTAAAAAAATGACAGAAACAGTTGAACTTATTCTGCTGAAGTTTAGAATGAGGATGAATAGAAACCGAGGTAGAATTTAAAGAGTAATTTTTACTACAGGAAAATATTCCTTTTCAAAAACTCGATATAACGCAGATCGACTAGTAATAAAATAAATTAATACAGGGACAGTTTCAAACCCGGAACTCATAGGGAAATATTTACTAAGGAAAAATTATTTTTCCCGCAGGAAAATCTGATAAAAACTTCTGAACCGGCTTGATCCAATTTCGTAAGGAGATTGTTGGAAACCCGCGGAAGAATATAAAATAACATGTTTTTCAGACAGATGCTTTTTTATCAGACAGAATCATAAACGTAAACAGTAAATGCTAATTCAATGTAAGTGTGCAGTATCCAAATGTCGGTAAATGCCGATGACTCTCAAGGCAGTGTGCTTATCGCCTACTTCTGCATGTAAATGATATGTTTCAAATTACTCGTAGTAACATTAACTGTTATGCGAATGTGATCATTTTTACATCGGTCACGCAAATCGTCCACTGCCCAGATATTTCATTTGGGCTTGAACCTTTAGACGTTACGTAGAGATATAGCCTCGTTATGTGAAGAGGGAGATAGATTACCAGTACTCTTCCGATGAATTGATGATCCCCGCCGCTAGTTTCCGCCATCTTTTCACGCGACAAAACGTTCACCCTTATCACCTTTATGGTTGGTAGTTCATAACAGTGTGTTTCTCCTGGACCTTTCCGCGGTGTTTCCGAACGCGTGTCATATCCAAACCTTTAAAAACGAGCGTATTCACATTTTAAAACCAGCAACGGTTTATGTGTCTCCTATGTTTCAATTAGATACAGATTTTTTAATTTACACTTTCTATAATTTACAATTCCAAGATAGTAACTAAAGAACTGTAAATATTGTCATCTTCGTCGCATTTAGATATAACCTTATAAGTTTGTTCAATTTTAACTAAAATTTTCACCACAAAGTATTAACTGGCACTTAAGGTGGTCATCTCTATTCATGAAACACCCTAACGTAGTCACAGATAGGACGCATACAATTTACATTTGAATCAGCCCGTTACAGTATCGTATTTCATAAATATTTCTATGCTCACTGTACATATCAGTGTTTGCATTAATTTAAATAAAATAATATTACACACGAAATATTAAAATTATTTTATTTTTATACTAACCTTAGTTACAAAATATAAATACATAAAAAGTGATGTAAATAAAAGTTGCTAATTTGTAACCACGAATTATTTAATTAACAATTATACAAACAAATAGCCGCGAGTCGCTGAATAATACTAATAATTAATATTTTAGTATAGGTATACAAGACAAGACTATATTTTCTAAGTGAATGACTAAAATAACATAAAACTAACAAACATATTAACTAGTTTGCAGAGAGAACTTCTCGAGAATAGATTTTATTTTTTCGATGGTTCTATGCTGAAGCCTCAGATGGCTATGTTCTTGACTGGATGGCTTTGCAATGAATGTGTTTTGTGGAAGGCGCACACGAACAGAAGGTTCGACACCTTGCCTGCTAACGACGCCGGCGACCGTTCCGGAGTCGTTAGGATCGAAACAAGAGAGTCGACGCAACTTGACCGCGCCGTCTAATGGCTAACTCGAGAATAGAATTTTATTTATTTATGTTTATAGATATTTGGGAAACAAACAGTAAATATTTTACTTCAAGGCTATACATAAAAATATTTATCATACACCAGTGAAATTTCTTACCAGTGAAACTTAATTACTAAAACATGTTTAAGGTAGATCGCTGAACATTTAAAAAAATAAAATCGTATTTAAAACAACAAATATGGAGCGCTATAGGTCACGGATAATACCACGACTAATACTCTTAAACTTATTAATATTAAAAAAATAGATCGACAGACCCAAAATTATTATTATAAAAAGAACATGAACGATCGAAAACAGTATTGTTACAATAATTTGTTCGTCTGAGTGAGAGGTGAAAAAACGACATACTCCTATAGTTCAGTCGAGGGCATCTATATAAAAATGAATTTTTCAATTTTTCAAGTTATTGATATTATAAGAACATATATGTATCACTAACGTTGAAACGTTCGTTAAATTGTGCAGTATTTGACGGAGTGGTGCTCGCATCAGTACGACACATTAATTAGCAAAAATAAAATCAAAATCAAAATAATATTTATTCAACATAGACCTTTACAGGCACTTATTGACGTCAACAAACAAAACAAAAAAAAGCTGAAATAAAAAAAAACAAAAACCTTGTCCGTACGTACGAATAAGGAAAAAAAAAAAGAAAAGATATATTGACTCGACACCTGTTCGGAAATTGGGAGAGCCTTCTCGAGAAGAACAGGCAAGAAACTCTGAAGGTCTATTTTTTATCTCCTCTTTTCAATGTTAATAATTATAATAATATAATATAAAAATACAATATAGTATAAGATACAATCATACCTAATACGATTACAGTCGTATGTATGTTTACATACACATAGCGATAGCGATAGGTTAACTAGTTAAAAACAAGTTATTAATAGTAGAAATCAAATATAACACAATTAATAAGTAAATATTAACAAGACAATAGGCTCGACTGTAGTTCATCAATGCTACGTTACCAAGAATTACCGCATGAGATGCCTTTCAAGAGATTTAATTCGATAATTGTGAAGCGAAATTAAGTACGTTCGGATAGATGGTGGCAAATTAATCCATGTTTGGCGGAATCATAATTAAAGGAACCCCTGACGGAAGACCCTCCCATGCACCGCGCCTTCTAATGAGGAGCGGTCGCTCTCCCTGCAAGCCATAGGTTCATTAGGACCAAGACTTAGGCTGAGTTTGGTTGAGCATCCTCGATCGGTCTGGAGTTCGACATAATTCGTGACATTTGGTTTCAGTGGTAGCCATAAGGGTCTCAGCCTCCCCTATCCTGAGAGAAAACAAGACACTCCCTTATTAGTCAATTGACGTACTGACAGATATCAAATGCTGCTGTACTACATCGTCAGTTCTCTCATTGATTATCCGTATCTTTTTTGAAACGTTAGTATTAAATGGTCTCACTTGAATATTCAACAAAATTTAGTTTTTAATGAACCATTTTGCAGAATGAAATTCGATAGTGACGCATTTGTGTATCATAATATTTTGCTCTTGATATGCCGGAGACAGACCTCATTAGACAAGAGGCTATCGCTGTCACGCGTCGTCGTAACCCCAATTATTTTTAAATATTTTTGTCCAAATAGCCAACTCTATCGTTACTGTTATTTACAATAACAAATAATAGCTAATGAGTTGAGAGTCGATAATAGTTCTATGTTTGCACAATCCTTAATTAGTACTAGCTGGTGTCCACGACTTTATCTGCACAGGCACGATGGGATAAGCTATATTATTGTAAAGTTTCATTAAAATCCATTCAATATAATTATTAAGTGAAAGAGTAACAAACATTCATCCATACAAACTTTCGCGTTTATTATATTAGTAGGTATGAAATAAGAAAATAATTTGCTACACAGTTAATATAGAGTCTGAGAAAGACCTTAAGCTACGTTCTAACGTAAAAACAGTAGTAAGAGATTGAAATAAGGGATCAAGTTTGTATGGACAGCACGTTTTCTTTTAAAGTTAGCTTGAAAATTATATTTTTGGGTTTTCGACCAAAGAAAAATTTTGTATAAAAAGAATGTAATTATTTTACTCTAATGTGGTACAATCGTAACGAAATTTTTGTTTGAATTGGTTCAGAAACTACCGAACCTATTTTGATGAAAGTTGCGGAGAAAAGGGATATTGTTACTCTAAAAAAATGACAAACAGTTGAACTTATTCTGCTGAAGTTTAGAATGAGGATGAATAGAAACCGAGGTAGAATTTAAAGAGTAATTTTTACTACAGGAAAATATTCCTTTTCAAAAACTCGATATAACGCGGATCGACTAGTAATAAAATAAATTAATACAGAGACAGTTTCAAACCCGGAACTCATAGGGAAATATTTACTAAGGAAAAATTATTTTTCCCGCAGGAAAATCTGATAAAAACTTCTGAACCGGCTTGATCCAATTTCGTAAGGAGATTGTTGGAAACCCGCGGAAGAATATAAAATAACATGTTTTTCCTTTTCAAAATTGTGATATAATAGATAACTGCGAAGCCAAAAAAGCCAGTTAAATATATTTTATCACAGAATGATTCATAACGATTAATAATGCATTATTAGGCTATTACCGTGATACGTATACAAGATTTTGCATGGAGTTATTTATCTGTTACGAAGTAACTATTAAATGATCTGTGACATCGTCCTTGATATCACCACACATCTGGCTGAATGTTAGTAAAGCATTTGACTCTTTATCGACAACAATATATTGAACTATTGTGTTCATATGGACTCCGAGTCGTCTGCTTGATTACTCCTGTACTTGCATTGTAAAGCAAAGTGCTGTGTTTGAAGTTTGGAGGGTAAAATAGATTGGTATGGATTAATTTATCTGAGGAACTACTTGATAGATTGAGCGGCTGCAAAATGTAGCCATTTCCTTTGTAGGTTGTAGGTTCCATGTAGGTTCCTTCTCGATCTGCGTAAGTTTGACTGTTTCTAACTATCGCTCTTAACTAAAATGGTTACCTATTCATCAGCGCAGAGACTTGCGTGTTTTATCTTTACTTTATAATATTTTGTACCGTCCAACATTTCGTCATGTCGTGCCTTGCGTTCTAATTTTAATCTGACTCTTGATATACCGCCCCAAAGTACCGATTTCTTTTCATACTGTTTTTCGCCTTATGCCGTCCGGTTATGGAACTCTCTCCCGGAGAGTATTAGGAGAGCTCGAACGCTGGAGTCCTTTAAGAATCCGTCCGTGTTCACTTCCTGTCAAAGATTCCTTAACTTAAACCAGTTATAGCCTACTGTCCTGTCCAATCACTGCACCCATCCTCTATTTAAATCTCCTTTTAGTACTTCCCTGGTCCAAAGTTGCCTTTCGAACATTTGTTGTTTTCTTTTTTTGTTGGTGTACAATAAAGAGTTATGTTATGTATGGTATTATGGTACATTTTATGTCATACGTTGGCAACGTACATTATGTTTCTGATGAGGAATTTGAAAAAAGAACACACAATTACAAAACCAAGTGTAACCACTTACCATCTGATGAGCAGGCTGCATGTTTGTTGATATTGACACGTTTGCCGCAGCGGGTGAGTGATCGGCTTCATACACTGAACGCAACGGGTTCCACTGTTATAATTGAAATAAAAAAAAAATACATTTGAATTTGGAATCTGTCATTTTAGTATATGTTCTATATGTTTATTTTCGCGACAATCGGTTGTCAATTTTTGTGATATTAAAATGATGTGGGATAATAAAGAGAACCGCATCACTGTGATAGCACCAGATAAAGTATATTTCAAACCCTCTGTCAAAAGAAAGGGAAGGAAATATCTGGAAGGGGGTTAATGGAAGAAGGGTTAATAGAAGGTGAGGTAATACTGATTTTACTTTTTAGATCATAGGGGGGACCTGGCGGTGGTTGTTTTAAAAAATCTGAAGTAAAGAAGTACTGTGTTAAACAGTCAAATCAATAACATGGATGTTAAACACCCAAAACTTGTGTGGATTGCAGTTAAAATTAATTGCTAACTGCAACGATACAACTCAGTAAGTGCCACTTTTAACTTCTGCTGTGGCCGAGTTGAAACTTCCGAGTTCTGTATACGATCAGAATGCGAATGTAAACTATTGTGTAATGTAACTATTTGAAATTTCGTTTAGAAATTAAATTTATCTATTGCACAGCAATCTTTGTTTGGTCTATGAGGATAGTTTTTGTCTGTGATGATAATGTGGAAATGGAAGTGAAGGAAGGGATGATTAATAAAATGATAACAAGTTTTACTTATATATCAAGTAATTTACTTTCCCCCCGTGAATAACATCATGATGATGACCATTATTCATCATAACATTGCAATCTGTAGACTTAACGCCACAATGCATTTTAAACCAGTTATATATTAGTAAGGTGATAGAAAAAAGGAAAGAATAAACATATTTGAATATAGAGTTGCCCAAAATACATAAATAAAAATTATATAATAAATATTTATATGAGTCACGACCTGTTATGTGTGTGTGTATATATATGTATGTGTGCTAAATACCCAGATAGTGGCTCGTCATTTATTACTGGTACTTATTAACAAAAGTTGGGGTGTTTATTACACGTTTGACAAGCTATCATATATCATTATGATTTATTTTAGTTATACATACTACTAGTTCCCCTCTTGCGTAAAACAAGTATAGTTTGTATAGTTTGTTAACAATAACGTTTCCTAAGCCAATAACTACAATTTCTTTATATCGATCATAATTTTTTATACAAACAAGAGGCAAATATCACATTTATGCGTCGAATCAATTAGAAGTTCAAATTGTTTCATTTAGTATTATAGAAAAGCCAGAGAGGGGACTTCGTTTTACGCTCCAATACTGTTTGGCCACAATTATCTCTTTCTATATAGTACTTTTACAATTATACGTTTTATTTACTAATAATTATGTCACATATTAAAAGTGCATACGTGCATAGCGGGTAAATTTTTTAACTCCGAACAGTACAGACATAAGCCATCTATAATAAATTGTCTTTAACATTGGCTATAATTTTATTACACAACAGTATTAGTATTAATTTCCATTATTTGTATGAACCATTAATCGTTTCCAGAAAATAAGCAAACATTACATCGTAAACTTTCTTACTATATATTATATTATTTAACATAACATAACATAACTCTTTATTGTACACATAAAATACACAAAAAAAGAAGACAACAAATAGCAAATGTACAAAAGGCGGCCTTATTGCTAAACAGCAATCTCTTCCAGGCAACCTAGGACCAGGTAAGTACTGAAGGGAGATTTACACATAGGATGGGTGCAGTAATTGGACAGGACAATAGTCTATAACTAGTTTAAGTTAAGGAATCTTTGACAGGAATTGAACACGGGCTTGATTCTTAAAGAACTCCAGCGTTCGCGCTTTCCTAACACCCTCCGGGAGAGAGTTCCATAACCGGACGGCATAAGCCGAATAACAATATTTTTTAATGTCATAGTATTTTTAAATTCCATAAATAAAAAGGTGTACTAAAAGGAGTCCCCGCGATCAAGTCTAATTCAATACCGACAAAGACTGCAAACATAATAAAAGAGGCTCGTCAACTTTACTAGGCTTCGGCAAGCATTATGCAGTAGCGAGCACTTAATAATAAAAATATTCATATTTCTCAAAATACAGTAACTGACGCAACGACCACAAAGTATGATGAAAATTTGAACCCCTTCTCTGATCTTAACGTAGAGGTTCCATTGTCTTGACTGCTGAGTAGTGTTGAAAGTACCATATCAGAGTAGAGCTGTGTCAAAATTAGCTAATGTAACTCTATAAAATCTTTTTTCTACATACAAAACCTGGAAGCGCAGTGCAGTAATATGTTTTTTTTTGTCAATTAATACTAAAGGTAATAAGAAATTAACTATAGTTCCGAAAATATATTTATTGCTAGTAACATTTCGTATCTCTTAGTGCATCAACTTCACTCCGAATTACTCTGTCGCCCTGCTCCGAAGCCTTCCTTCTATAGACAGATACCCTTCGTCACCAACTCCGTGGTATTTTATGATGAAAACCGAAGAAACTTTCTTTTCTTTCGAGCTTCTTCGCGATTTGACGACTCGACGAATAATAATAAAATAGGATATGGCTCAATCCATGTTAATTAACATCACAGATAATTCAGCTATAACGTTATCATATCTTACAGTTAGCTGTCGGTTTCAATAGGTATTAACATATAGTAAACTACGACGAAGTATAGCTAGCGGCGCTGTACAAAGATTTTATATAAAAAATTACGCTGTTGATATCGTTTGCAAAACTACACTGATCCCAGTCGTCGACACAAGACTACTGCCATTGCTTATTTTAAACCAATAATAAAAGTAACAAGTGATTGAATTGATACAATCGAGGGAATACGACAAGATGGATATTTCTCTAATAAAACTATTTAAAACTATTATAGAGTTAGGTCTTAATATTCATTCTTAAGTTATGTTTCATCAATGAGTTATAAATTAAACTAAGTAAGGTTCTACTATAAAATACCTTTTTGATTTGATGTTCATTAATTTCAATACAGCAGATCTATTTACAGGCGTTTCTCAGCGCAAAATTAAATTTAACGCTTAAGCAATATTACTGGCTTATAAAAGCATTTTATCAATTAATCTGCTATGAATACAGCTATTTAACAGATTAGCGAGGATTAACACCACCATGCTATTTATGCCCTTATTTGGTTTTAATATTATCTACTTTACTTTTTTTGTGCTAATTTTTTTAACTTTGTAAGATCTCAGTAGTTTTATGTGAATTTATGATTTTGAGTCTCGTAAAAACTTACAAAATATGATTTTATAAACAGATAGGTATCATAATTTTTTGGTCAATTTGGTGGCATATTTTTATGATTTGATGAATCAAGTATTTTTTTTAACCATTTAACTTTGTGTATTGCAAATTATCAATAGTCTATTGTACTTATAGTTTTTTTAAAAATAATATATGATAATTGTTTCTTTTGTATTTCATCCCTCGTAGGTCTGATCAGAATATCTGCGCTATCACGGATTAGTCCGTTGCAGATTATGCAGAGATTGGGTTTTAATTGGTCATTTGTTAATTTATCGTATCTGTTTTGTATATGTGCTTGTGGTCAATTAATGTTTTCTCTTCTATATAAGTGAACTATTAAATTGAATCTTAATTTCTTCTAAAAGTTGCTTAGCTTTTGCAGTGGCTCTATTGTGTTCTAAAATTACACAAATTTGAACTCTAAATGTACACAAATATTCTGCAATAAAGTTCATGTTTATAATACGACTATCATACGAAAACCTCAACACCAATACACTAAGAACTATGACCATACCCAGTAGAATGAAGTCCATATGAGTTGGAAATTAATGGGACTTTGGGACTGACCAACTGACTGAACATTTACATACATAGATTTATATTTATACTTAAGTATAATACGCCTATTTTTCTAGAAGAATTAGAAAGAGGTGTAACAAACACTGAAACTTTTCTAATTTTTATCATGGCTCAAGGTAATAGGGGACTAACCTATTGTCACACTTGGCAGATATATAATTGTAAGTGTGTTTCTTTTGTCCTTTCTTAAGAAAAGAAAAGGAGATGACAACGATATTCTATATAAATGTATGACGGGAATTAACACGATATTGTTACGTAGGTACCGAATTTTATTGCCTGACATTTCGACCAGGTTACACCGGCCGTGGTCGCAGGCGGACTACAGCTGCGCTGTCGTTAACGATGTTCTAGTTCAATTACCGTACACACAGAAACTAAGAAACTAACATACAGAATAATAACTAATTATAATAATATATATTTTTGTATTAAATCTGAATATTCATCAAAGATATTATAACTTATGATTAATAGCGATAAAGTGTCACTAGGAAATGTAGTGTTAAATGCACTCTGAACGATAAGAGCAGGTTGATAAATTGTTAAATTGATCCAATAAAAAACTTAGATTTTCATTACAAATTTTTATTGTATTATTAAGTCTTCTTTTTCTTTCTCTAGTCCTGTTCCCAATATTATTTAGGGTCGGTGCAACATGTCTTCCTCATCCACTCTCCTCTATCACTCGCTATTTTGGCACTCGCTTCTCTTTCCTCCTTTCTTCTCCTTTCTTCAACACATCATCATTCGCACAGCTTATCGATCTTTTCTTCTTTGTATTATTAAGTAAAGGATTATAATATGTGATACAGAAGCAAAAAGAACTAGATGATAGATACATTACAATTACTTATATTTAAAGACAACACAACAAACGACGAAAATTTCTGCTGGATACGTATACCGAAAAAAAAATCCTTAATATTTGCCTAATGTTGCATTACTGCGTAAACCTTGTCCGCCCGAGTAATAAGAGGACAGTCGACCATTTCTGCTCTCAGATTTATATCTCCATGCCTTTTTTAGGAGGCAATATGCTATTTGTTATCCCTTATTATGTAGGTTCCAGCTTCATTCCCGGATTGAATTTATTGATATAATGTATTAGAAAACGGTTCCGACTGGTAAGGAAAATACGCGGGGAAACATTATTATTTCGGTTGGAAAATAGTTCCATTTTTTATCGGCTTACTAATCCAATATATTTGTGTGCTTTCTATGTATAAGTGGGTGGATTTCGCTGTTTGCGGTGGAGTGGTTTTCATGCCGGGATATTTCGATTTGCACTTTTATGAGAGTTGTATATTGTTGGTTTGTACATATTTATATTTTTGACTTTCACATCAAGTCAAATAAATCACATTTTTGCAAATACAGGTTATGTAGAGGTGTTACAAAGTTTATTAGAAAAAGTACTATTCTATATTTAGCTTGGTGGTATGCAATTTTATAATAAAATTTTAGTAATGCCTAAGTTTTCCTCAATGGTTACAGTATAGGGGTTCTTCAAAATGGGAGTAAATAGGTTTTTACATCCCTGGTGTTGCAAGTGCCCATAGGCTACGGTAACTGCTTACCATCAGGCCGTAGGCCTGTTTGCTAAAAAAAAGCTTAAAAGAAAAGTCACCCAATTATTACATAATTACCGCCTAATTTTCCTTTCATCGTTGATTGTTATGGGAAATAAATATAAAAACATTATTAGGTATTAAATATGCCTGTATATATATATATATATATATATATATATATATATATATATATATATATATATATATTATATATTTAATATATATATATATATATATATATATATAATATTATAAAAAACTTAAACCTACTATGCCGCCGGCAGCAAAACAAGGTCCAAGCTACTGGTGGTTAGGGATGCAGAGAAAGGAATCTACGGGCAATAATCGCCGTATCGAAAATCACTGCTTTTTGTATCCGGTCCTTGTTCCGTCCGTTAAGTAAGAGCTTCCCAAGGTGTTGATCGAGCAGAGTCAATAGAGCAACGCACGACCAATTTCAAGAACTGGCGCAAAGACGCACGAACGGAAGGTTCGACGCCTTGCCTGCTAACAACACCGGCGACCGTTCCCGAGTCATTAGGGTTGGTACAAAAGAGTCAACACTAATTGAGCGCGCCGTCTAGTGGCTCGGACGCTCAAGATAGCCATGTAGTGGAGGGTGATAATCTACCCGGTACGTGACGGTACCGGGTATATGTTTGACGATTCATAGATGTCATTTCAACGAAATTTAATGAAAGTTTGCGTGGAGTGTACTAACTGGGTCTAATCTCTATCTGCACCATAAAATTCAACTAAAGACTATACCCAGTTAGATGCACAGAAAATATTATCATTACTAATCAAAACGTTTAATTTTTATTAAGAAATCCATGTCAACTATACATTACAAATTGTTATCATGAAAATATTAATTGATATTATAATACTTTGGCCTATAACTTGCGCCGGAATACGACGAAGCTCTATTTGCAAAATATTCAATAGTATTCTATTATACATCCGTAGTGCCATGCATAGTACACTATTCATTAATAGCCATATCCAGTTTTGTGGTATACAAAGATTCTTCGAATGTCTACCAATATTTAATAGCTTAAAAAAGTCAAATTAGTCCTAACAAATAAAACAATTTCAAATATGTACATAAATACTTGGTAATGTCACATAGATGTAAAATATGATTTGCAAATGTCAGTTTGTTTTAATTTACAAATAGGTCTTACACATTTTTTCTGAGCTCTAAATGCCGAATCTTTTTCGACCGTGTTACCCCAAAATAATAACCCATAATGAAGATTGGATGCAACATATCCGTGATACGCAGTTATCATGTAGTAATGTTGACAATGCCAGCAAACATATATAGAAAAAAGGAAAATCGATTTAGCTTGGAACATATCCTACGAGTACTCTCAAGATAGCACACGTTGTTTGATTATATTAAATTTGTTTTATTATATTATAAAGTAACTTTCTTTATTTTAAATAACAGTGGAGTGTATAAATATTTAAAACTGTTTTTTTTTGTTATGTTGGTACCTCCGACTGACAGAAGGATAATGCCCTTAAAATTCTTTCTTACTAAAATCAATTTATTTTATTGATCAAGCAAATAAATGCTGATATTGTTTATAATACTCAAATCAAAGACCTACATACCCAATAAAAATATTATGACATAAATTGTACAAAAATATATTAAATATGGAATTACAAACAAAATCAGTAAAGAAAACTAATCATGTGGAAATGAACATTAGGTACCTACTAAGAATAATATACAAATGTGTGTGCAATTATGCGGTAGTGTATGTGTATGTTTGTATGTGGCTATTTAGACATACTATTTGAGAACTGGAGCAAATACTTTAAAGTATTATTTAAGAATTGTTTGCGAATCAGAAAGAAAATAGAAATTTTGCTTTTAATGCTTTCCGTTCAATAGTAGCGACCTTATGGCGAAGTCTCAGGTTGAGCTTGGTTGGTAAGTCGAGATCGATCTATCTCGATCGGTTTCTCCAGAGGGAAAAAACCAATCAATACACTACGACTAATCAATGTCCTGCCATCCTAGAAATGGTACGATGTAAACAATACACAAACTTGTAATAAAATTATATATACATGTAACAATTAAAAAATTCACAACACAATATCCCGAAAACGTCTGAAGCTCGTATATAAAACTATATAAAACTAAAACTACTTGTTATACTAATGGAGCAGCAAAGACTTAAATAGGTACTGATAAGTTAATGTATCAGTATTGAATGACATTAGCACCCTATTAAAACTTTGTCAACAAGAAATCCAATTTCCATGTAAAAAGAACCTTCTTAAAAGTTTCGCTTTTAGTCATATAAATGTAACTCGGTATTAAAACATAATGTAGACTTAATTCGCTTCTCGTAAACTTCACAAAAGGAACTGCCTGAAATATTAATTAAATTTATTTACCAATTTGAAAAAGTCTTTAGAAAACTTTTATTCTAAAGCTTTCTTTATTTATTTGCTTTTTTTCGTCTATGCGGAAAATATCGCTTTATGTCCCATGAGAGAGATTCTATACCAGGGCCGTCTGCTTGAATACCACAATCTTAGGTATTTCTGTCACATAAATGCTATGTTCCGATTGACAGTTGATAGTCAGTAAAGTTACTGGGTTTGGCTTCATTACATGTATCACATTTCTTCTTTCTCTTGCCCTGTTCCCAATTTTATTTGTGGTCAGCACAACATTTTTTCCCGCAACAGAGGAGAGGCTGAGATCCTCGTAGCTACTACCGCGATCAAGTGCAGCGATGGTTATGTTGGACTCCTGCCTGACCGAGGTGGCTCGATTGACGTGACATTAAGCCTCAGTCTTGGCCTAATGATACTCCAGCTTGTAGTGTAAGTGACCGCTCCTGAGGAGGTGGTGCGGTGCAGGGGATTACAGACATGCTGTGTATTTTACAGGAACCATGTATATCACAGGCGTCTGCTTCTTTGTCAACGTATTAAATAAAAAAATATATATCCTACGTGTCAATTGGATTTGAACACTTTATGTATTTTATCATAGTTATGTTATTTGTAGGTTCCAGTTCTAAAAAAGTAATAGTATCAGTTTTAATTATGTAGGAAGCACGAGTAATTTAAATTTAAATTTAAAAATCTAATGATGTGTGTAAAACAAAATCAAATAATTGTAAACTTAAAAAACATCAATCAAAAAGATAACTCATTACAGAGATATAATGATCTCTATATATCCTAAATTATATTCTCAATACCAAATTTCTCCTAATTGGAAACATGGTTACAAAGACATAATTAGTGTTTAAAGTTTAATGCTATAAGTAGGTCCTTTGAAAGTTACTAACGGAAATTTAGTTGACTCAAACAGAAATTTAGTTGAATTTCGGTTTGAGTCAACTAAATTTCCTAAATTTGAATTAAGATGTTATAGAGTTCGTCATTTGATTAAATATGGTGTGAGGGTTTAAATGAAGTTAGTTCATAGCATTGCGTGACGGAAAATGTTTATTTACTGGTTAACTGACAACTAGCGGTTACGGGGACGAGGGTAGAGCCCTGTGCTAAACGGAGTCAACTATCCAACAACTTAATAAGGTTATGGAAGGTCAGTGTTTTATTAACATAGCTGTTTCTGTTGAACTATATAACTATTTATTTACAAATCGTATTGCAAACAAACACACGACCGACCTGTACAAAATCAAAATTATTTATTTTCAACATAGGCCTTTAAATAGAACAAGGAAAAAATATATACACTAAACCTGTTATTGTATGTAAATTCGGAGATGTTTCTTAGAAGAAACTTCGAAGGCTTATAATACCTTCTCTTTTCAAACTTCATTTACTATACTATTATCCATACAAATATCATAAACGCGAAAGTTTGTAAGTATGGATGTTTGTTACTCTTCCACATAAAAACTACTGAATGGATTTTAGTGAAACTTTACAATAATGTACATAGCATATACACCAGAATAACACATAGCTGGCGCCAGCGCCTTCTTCTGCATAGATGGTAGATTTTTTCCTACTTACTTGACACCTATCGTCATATTTTGTACAATTCATACAATATCTTTCCAGAGAATTTGTTTACTTCAGCGATTGTTACTCGTAGTCCTATAGTTAACGTGGACGAATACGAAACTAAAATCAATGGATAATCCAACTACCAACACAATAATACCCAGGGTATCCTCCAACACGACAACTTAGTCAACATTCTTAGTGACAGACCTTAGCAAGCTTCCACATCCCTTTGACCGTGTCAATATGGACGGTATCACACTGACGTCCTTGTCTTTCAAAACAAGAACGATGCGGAAGTTCGAAGCATTACAGATGACCGTGAGTGAATTGCATAAAAAAGTTGTTGTACATATTTGGTTCATCCAACCGGCTTGATTGGAAACGCGAGGCACAGAGCATATACCTATAATGTTTTATCCTGACTTGATTTGTAATTTTGGAATCAATGTTGAAATCCTTAATTACTCATTAGAGTGATAAATTGATCTAAAAGTTTCTGAAATTAAACAGAGTTGAGGCAATAAAGTTTATTGCCTCTTTCTTACATAGAATTATAGTACCACGATGTTACTAAGCTGATAATAATGGAAAATTGCAGCATGGATGGTATAAAGTTTACGAAACAGTATTCTAGGAATTAAGCATTAAATTTAATAATCTTTTCTTTTTCTTTCCTCGCTTTGTTAGGTAATCGGTATTAAGCGCTATTAAAATATTATAATACAGTTGTTTTTCGTTGTTTCGATGCTATAATGTAATTATCATAATCCCCAAACTCTAGTGAAGTGGAATATTTATCTCCAACTTAATAATGATTGTGCGTTTAATAGTATTAAGTAATTATATCAAAATTGAATAATATTTTAACAGATTTATGATAATATTAATTATATGTATTTGATACTGTAATTCCACGAAATGCTACAAATATAATTTAATATGACATTTACAGTGCAAAACTTTCTCAGTATTCGTATCTCCGTAATAAAATGACACATAACTCGGCCTACACGTTTTATTGGAGGCTCGACCCAAAAATTTTTGGTTAGATTGTGACATATTTGTTTAATGTTCAATTTCATAGTCCTCTGAGCGTGTAAGCTTAATTCCGACTGGATTGTCTCTCATCTTTTGTGAACTTTGTGTCATTGAGACAAGGGTGGATTTACCTTGCCAGTTGAGAACATTACACCAAGTAGACATATCTATAGCAATGCGAAGGTGAATATTTAGAATGATGGAGCCGATAATGGTCCTGTGAGGGTCAAGATGCTATAGTGGGCAGTATTTCCAATGGTCACTATTATGGTTGAGGTGGAATTATTGTCGTCTACAGAAATGATTATGATTCTATACAATTCCAATACAACCTCCATAGTCGAGTGAATAGTACATCGCTTTCAAGGTGTCGCCATTTTTGAGGTCCCGGTTTCTAATCCCGGGGTGAAATTACTATAAAACAATATATATTATCTGTACTCCCCAAACCGTCATAACATTAGGGCTGTCAACTTTACGACTCACAAACAAAAAATATATCGACATAACCACTCGCCCTCGCTATAAAGCTAGCCAGCCTATTATACTTAGGAGGTTTTATGAAGATATTACAAGAGAATATTACAGTGAAAACTGTACTGCAAACAGTAAAAGGGTTATATCTGCCGAGGTAATTAACCAATCTTATGTTAATGTGGAAGTTGCTGCTTTGAAACGACATGCATTTGAAATATGCGTTGATCGTGGAACGGTGACTGTGAATTATTTGGGGTTTTTAAGCATATATAATTATTTTTGGTGGTGGTGTTTATTAATAGGCAAGTCATTGTTTTTATAAAATTATCAAATAGGTACTATAACTATAGATGTTTATAATGTTGACGCATTTTTTCCCATAGATACTCATCTATCTGTAGCAATAACTTCAAACACCAAAATCAAGTAAATAATTCTGTGCAATCAATAAATGCACTAATAGCTTACAACTGTAGTCATTCAGATGTAGACGAACATTAATATTTCTAAACTAATTGCTATCTTTTGTTCTATCCTTAATCCATATTCATACTTTACTAAAATTCTATGCAAATAAAATTTGATTTGATTTAAGAGTATTTCGAACGCAATGTTTATTCCCAAAAAAGTCATTAGAAGTAAATTCAGTTTGATCTAAATTGATTTGACTATTTCTAATTGGACTTACACCACTGAAGAATCCCTTTAATTGACTTCCGTCGTTTTCTACTAATACTATATATATATATATATATATATAATATATATATATATATACATATATATATATATATATATATATATGTTTATATATATATAATATAATCAAGTGCAGAAAGTCTTAGACAAACTATATAGGTAGTGTTCCTTTAGATTGCGATTAAAAGAAGCAATGGATTGGCAATCTTGAACACTGGCTGGCAGCTCATTCTACAATCTAGCAGCACGAACAGTAAAGGAGGGGAGTAGAAAGTTCGAAAGAGCACGATGAGGCTGGGTAGAAGGTGGCAGTAAGTCAAATCTACAGCGTAAGTTTATACACATTGTTTAATTGTTTCTGCAATTTCTTTATCAACCTAGTAAAGAAATAGTATTCAATCTGACAGTATAGATTAATTACATAGCTGTTCTGGATCGACTTGATTGATGGTAAGTAGAGATACAATGTACAGGTTTTGATTTTAGATAAACCAAAAGTAGTAAATCATGATGTATTCTAATAATGTTATTATCGTTTACCAACAATGTTTCAATAATACAAGTTTTATTAAACACATTTCGCGTTCATTATTTGCAAATAATATTGGATTTGAAGGAATTGTTATAAATATCTGTTGCTTGTTAAAATGTGATATTATTTATGAAATTGTGAATTTATATAAAATAATCTGCCTGGATACCATTATACTCGTATGAACAAATAGGAATTGAGACACAAATAGTAAAAGTCGAATTCGTTGAAATTCTTTGAAACACGTGATGTTAACGGCAGCTAATAGAAGTCCTTTGGACAAATGCGCTAATAAATTACAGACGAAACGAAACAAAACCATTACGTTTAACTTATCAGAAAGCCAGATTATCGCTACGTCATCATCTTAATTTTTACGACTTCTATAGTCGAGTACTTAGTACATCGGTTTCAAGGTGTCGCCATTTCTGAAGCCCCGGGTTCGAATCCCGGTGAGGGTTGTATTTGTGTGATGAATTTGAACGAGCATTTGTACATTAGTCATGGTTGTTAAAATATATATTTCTGTCAAAAATATTTATATATGTATGTATATCTATCCGTTACCCTAGATCCCATAACACAAGCCTTATAGAACTTACTTTGAGCTAGACTAATTGGTATAAGTGTAAGAAATATTTATTTATTTTATTTTTATTATAATGGCCAAATGCTAAAATTCCCTATCCTCTGCGGTTAGTTAGTTGACTCATTGTTCTTATTAATCATGTAATTTTAGTTTCTACTAGAATTAAAATTGTATTCATAAAATATCTCAATAGATATTGACAACAAATCTCAGTTGTCCTGGATAACTGCAAGATTATTTGTATAGTATAACATATTATATTGCACGATTGTACAAGTAATCTAAGATTGTATAAAAACACAACCCTTGTTTAAAATCTCTGTCAATTAATTCGATAAATTAGCATAACATTAATTAGGTTTCCGATAAAACGTCGCAACCTTAACAGTGTCTAACTAAACTCATACGAGATAAAAATCTTCATAGCTTACACTCTCAACACTAAGTAAAAATTGGTAATAACAACTCTGAGAAAGGTATAAAATAGAGAAATAAACTTGGAGTACCTTCACACTAAAAGGCTGAACAATATGTCTGGAGCAATTACCGTTTCAAAACAGCAAAATGGCAGCGAATGAAATTATAACGACCTACCAAATGACGCGTAATATTTGGAGAGTACCAAAATGGCTGTTCGTAGCGGAAA
The DNA here is from genome assembly GCA_036419045.1 of Scirpophaga incertulas. Lineage (NCBI taxonomy): Eukaryota > Metazoa > Arthropoda > Insecta > Lepidoptera > Crambidae > Scirpophaga > Scirpophaga incertulas. The sequence goes on along the minus strand of CM071631.1, from coordinate 25,663,269 downwards.
ATATTAAAACAATGACAATAAAGTGGACCCAGTACAGCGATTCTGTTGGAATTGATATTGAATACACCTTGAAGCCTTAACTCCGATAAATTCCAATTCGCAGAAAGCACTCGCAGTTACAGAACGTTGAATTTTATGTTGTATAGGCTATTTTCATGTTATAACATAAAATGTGAAATAATTTTATTTATATAGTTTTTATACCGAGCAATGCAAAAATTATATATTTTTTTCATAAAAACTTAAGATTAATTTTATATTTCTAATTTAAAATCGAAGTTTTATTATCTATATATCACGTGAGCGAAAACACCGACCGCCATGATTTTCTTGGTATGACGTCAATAATACTAAAACAAAGTGTATGTTTGTAAACAAATGAGCCAGGTAACATAGCAACCAATGTAAACAATAACCTCAATATCTCGGTTAAGTAAATTTTTGTATTAAAAGTGTATTTTAAGAGAAGAGTCATCGAAAAAACTTATGTACTTACATTAACATGATCCTCACAAAGATATACATGAGATTTTAGAGAATATTTTGTTGGAGTTCGTCCTGCGAGTTCTAACTAAACATATCTCATAGATTCGCTATTCGAAACCTTAAAAAACAACTTTTCTGGTGTTTTCAAAATAGAATTCTTGCAATTCAACGCTCCACACCAACAATACGGATTATAGAAACTAATTTTTATTTCATAAGTAACCTTTTAACAAGAACTTTTTACAAACCTAAAATAAGCATCGCTTCTTTATCTTCTAGTGATGGTCGTCTAACTCGAGTAGGGCTAACACGATCCAAATCGAGTTGAATTGTCTCTGACTTGAGTTTGAAAACCGAATGAAACTGACATGAAGCGAAGTATGCCGATCATTTGAGACTATACTCATTTATAACAAACATGTGTCAAATTTATGTAGATTTGAGGTTAACTTGCTCTGCCGGTTATTGTTATAGTTATTCGTGTTTTAAATTCTATATTTGAAAACATAGTATAATAGCCAATTGCCGAGCGCATAGTAGGCGATTCTCGTCTTGTAAAATCGTTATCGATATAATGTTGAGTCGTTTTCATATCGACTATGTGAGATATATTTGATGCGTATGTGTGAAGTGAACTTCGATAAATGAATCCATATGAGCATAACTGCATCCTTATGATTGAGAAAATTCAACATAAATTTTATAATAATAAACTTCTTTATTCGGCACAGACACAATGTATGTTTAATATTAGGTTACATGTTAATATAAAACAATTGCGTTAAGCGTACCCGAGCCGAAAGGGTTACCACCTCAACATGTGCAGAATGTCAAACACCCAGCGCTAGTTTTCAGCTGGCACCCATAGTGGCTCACGAATTACAGTGAACCAGGATATACCACGCAAAGTAAGTGAAATCTGTATGATGTGAAGTAGTAAATTGTGCAATACTGTACTATTTGCAGATGATACTTCTTTAATATTTAAGGTTGACAGAGGAAACGGAAATATTGACGTTGTAAATAGTACTCTTTCTAAAGTATTGCACTGGTTCACGAATTATAATTTACCTTCAAACCCCAATAAAACTAAATGTATCAAATTTTCATTACCAAATGTACGAAAAGTAGATACTATTGTTAAAATGAATAATGAAGTGGGTCGAATTTGTGGAATTCACTAAATTCTTAGGTACTCCGACTTTGCAATGGGATCCACATATTGAGACCCTATCAAATAGACAAGTTCTGCAGCATATGCTGTAAAAAATAAGACAACACAGATGTTGAAACGGCACGATTAATTTACTTAGTACTTTCACAGTGCTGTCCTAACTATCATGGTCGAGATATAAAGCATTATTGTTCTTCAAAAAGAGCTCCTGGCTGTTTATTTTACGAGCAGGGATTCATATTAATCTCTATAATAAATCTTATTTAAAGAGATTAATATAATAAGAGATAATATTTATTTAAAGAGATACTTTAGCGGGCCAGTATATTTATGAAAATTTGTATTATGTGTCAAAATTGTAACCATTTCATACAAATTTTCAAAGCATAACATAAACACAATAATCAAAATAAACTTACCGTTCCAACGTACAGGCTACAAAAAACTAGAGGTTCGTTTATGGGCATGTATAAATTTTTATAACAAGATTCCACATAGTGTAGCTGAATTGCCTCTTCATTCAAGGTATATGTTAAAAAGACACTAATTACAAAGTCAGTGATTATTTAAACGACGAGGCATTAACAAACAAACTCTCCAGAGCCTCGAACTCGCCGCCAAGTCGCGTGTCTTGCGTTTTCTACAGTTACATTCGGGGAGTGTGCTCAGATTGCATGATTGATTCCGCCTGCACCCTTTCACCATCGGACGACGAGACGCGGCCAGCATTCCACCACTTCGTACCTCTGGGTTCGCTTCGTCCTTCATTAGGCCAACCGACAAGTAATGGAATTCCCTACCTGCTTCTTTGTTCCCCGATACCTATAATATTGGGATTTTCAAGGCAAGAGTAAATAGGCACTATTTGAGTTTGCGTGTTTCACCTTAGGCAATATCTTCACTTAACATCAGGTGAGATCGTTGTCAAACGCACTCAAATTAGGAATTAAAAAAAAAATTATGTCAATGCTTGGTGTTGATTTGAGGACACATTCTTAAGTGTAAATATTTTTCCGTATAAATTGTAAACACGTATGTACATTGTATGATAACGACGTAATTTATTGTAAATGTTGTTATTACTTTTGATAAAGGTGATAAGTTTTTTGCGCCCATTCTTCTTATCAGCTAAAAAATACGTCCTGAATGGGTGGTAGGAAAAAAAATTTGGACGATTCAAAAGATCTTTCTTTTAGAGAGTTAATTTTGATTTTGATTTTATGGACAAACAGGACATCGAGGTGGCTTAGTTGATATACTGGGCCACCCGCCGGGAGAGTCCCACAAACTTCTGTTGATTTGCGAAATCAACAGGTGAGGCGCGTAACTGCATTCCACCTCGTAAAACAAAGCTCACTAGCACTTACCACAACTCTTTTGAGATTTCGAAACATTTAAATACAATGCTGATGATCATCGTCATAAGGTGGACGGATCTTCAAATGTAAATATGGCTCTTTATAATTATTTTATATTTTATTATATTATAATATATTTCTCGGCCATCAACGGAAGGGCGAAGCTTTAAGAGAGTTGAAGTTTAAGGGACTTATTTCGGGTCGCAAGATGACCGAACGTATCTGACGGCCATCTTCGGGTGGATTAGTGTGAGTGCCTTGTAAGTACGCCCTATATCATACGCCGACGGGATAGTGGTGGGGTTCGCATGGCCTCGCCAGGACGCAATACAGCTTTCCTTCGGAATTATGAACTTTCACCCAGGTATGGTGGAGGAGATCACTAAGGTTCACTAAAAAGTGGATTGGCCCCACATAATCACCGTTTCGGGGCATGCAATTTTATGCATTTTCCTCAACGGAACAAAAAAAAAGGTAACGGATACATATCATATACATATATACATATTTTTTATAAAAATAAATATTCACAACTATAACTAAGGTACAAATGCTCGCATTCATCACACAAACATCTGCTTCCACCGGGATTTGTACCCGGGACCTCAGAGATGGCGACACATTGTAACTGTTCATTAAACCCATCTCATAGGATACGGTGCAAACATTTAGTATCATAGCTACCTATTCCGGTTGTTAATGAGCGTATGATTTAACAACATTAACACAATTAAACAATATTAATACATTCAAAATTCCAACAAAATTAAATCGATCATTTTTCTTTCGTAACTCTCCATGGACACATCGCTCATTTGTTTAATCAACTAAGATCGCTCGCCGAATAAAATAAATTCCCTGGTCGCTCGTTCGTATTTGATCATCAAATCACTAGGTTAGTATATATATACAGAATATATAATAGGATTACAGTCCATTCTGATTCGACATCCCAGTATTGGTGGGGCAGTAGCAACTAGAACTATCAATCATTTTATTCGGCTGCGTTCGATGTAACAATTGGAGGTGATTTATAACAAGTTCTGACCTGTAATTTTTCCTCGCCGTTGACGTATTGGAAAATACTGGTTAAGGAGTGTATAGATTTTTGGGTTTGTGTATCTATTGTGCTGGGGGACATGAATTATTGTTCATGGATGATTTTTTGAAAGCAGCCAGTGCTGTTTTGATGGCTCTAACGGCGCGACTGAATGAAACGTCTATAATGGAATATTGCTGGAGTGTTTTTTAGATTTTACTTCAATTCAAAAGCTTAATAGTTTTTCAGGACTTCCTTTTTGTCGACATTGATTAATATTTATATTTACAGTGGTGATTTTACAAAGAACAATTTACTTAATGCTGTATTTGAAATAAAGGCAAAGAATTTCTTTATTTATTGAAATACATTTCTTAGCTTTCTCTGATAAACATAGTTTTACAAATACATATTTTTGACTTTAGAATTTGTTGAAATATTTAATAAATATATTATATATTTATTTTGTCGAAAATCATTATGATTCTGGCATTAAGTCCGCCTTTTGTACTTTGATTTTTCGATGTAGGAAAATGATTAAATAAATAAATGTGATTGTATTATAAACCTGACTCTACGTACTACTCAACACAATATCTAAATTATTTTTTAAAATCTTTAGATCGGTCGATAAACACTTAAAGTATACGGTGATAAAACCTGTACAAATATAGAAAGAAAGAAATAATGTATTTGCGAGAATATGGTACAAAAACGTGATGTTAATTAATAATATGTGTCTTACGAAGCATGCAAATATGAAATGCAGATATAAAACTTACATCTATACAAACCTTTTCAATATATATAACTTGTTTCTCATGTACAAATACTACATAAACAGAAATAAATAAATATTATTGCCTCGCCCCTTAATGTGGCTAACGAAACTTTATTTACCTCGGGTAAACCATTTATCTCTGATTGTCAGTAACTTCATTCGTCCTCATTGTAACTGAGGAAATATCTTCCTTTACCTAAAGTGTAATTCGTACTCTCGCATGATTCGCATCCCCAATAGGCCAGTTCGGAAGTTCCTATTGCATTACCCAAGTTCAGGATAAGTGATAACTTCGAATAGTTTAGTATTTATTATTGATTGGAGTAAGTACTCTTTGTTCTGTTATTTGTTTTGTTTCGATGCTGGATTTACGAGTACGAGGATATGTTCAGTATTACTGTTAACAGTTTATTGGATAACACAATAAAGCATCTTTGGCCAAACAAAACTCTCATTTTAATGGATTATTGTAGTCATTTAGATAGATAAATAAAATCTTTATTTACAAAACATCTTCATTACACACAAACATAGAACTACAAAGAGACTAAAATATTTTTTTCTTAAAACGATAACCCAGAACAAACCAAAAGTTGTGTGTGCTGCAGAGGTTTAAAAAGATCGTAGCTCAGTGAATGAATGAATACTTTATTTGCATCATTTTATACCACACAAAAACAAACATAAAATAAAATAAATTAAACTTAATAACTAACAAATTGAACGATGAAAGGATGGATTGCTAACTTCTGACGAGTTAAATACGTATACGTAGAACCAGCAACCAACTCACCTCAATCCATGTTACTACATACTTATTACTAAATAATGATACAATACATGCGTGCTGTAGAGATACAAAAAGGCGATAGCTCAGCGACTGATTTTGCTTCAAGAGCAAAGCACTGGTATTCTGCTACAGCCTAGAGGATGAGAACAGGAAGAAAACTAAATGAAAATGTAAATTAATAAGATAATATATAATACTATATCAACCACATCTATATTAACTGTGGATTAAACCATGAAAAACAGCTGAATTGTTGAGTAAACAAGTGAACAAGTGATGCCTGTGTACCAAATAAATACATATATATAATAATGAATAATATAATATAGAGAACCCCAGTCACCAGATCAACGCGCCCCACACACGGTTAAAAAAAACGGTCGAGAATTAGATAATAAAATCCGCCACCGAGTAACCATTTGGTATACCCACACGTTGCTTTTCCAAAAGAAATAATTTAAATTGTTTTTTAAATGTAGATTTAGAGGCAATTAGTCTCATTGGAGGGGGTATATTGTACCAACACTTGGTAGCTAGATAGCGGAAACTACCGTTGAAAGACGTGGACCTGTGTGCGTGAACTTCTAGTAGACATTTCCTGGTAGATCTGGTTCCATATCTGTTATGAAATGGTGTTATTTTTATTTTTGAAAAGAGGTATGTTGGAGTTTTTGAATTAATTATATCAAATAAAAGACAATTATTGAAATTACTCAAATACTCACTAAAGGATGTGAGCAATCCAAAACCGCTGGTATTCTGCTACAACCTGAGGGTATTGTGTTTACCAATAATTAGCGAAGATTTTACATAAAATAAAACATAGTTTGTCCTTATAAATATAAATATTCTTGCACAAGCCCATATAAATACAAATTGAAAACATTCACGCAGAAGTATAAGAAAAATAAAACATAACTAATATTGGCTATCCTCACTCACTTATGATGAAACAGAAATCTTAATGCCCTCTATTTCAATATAAATCTTGGATCCCTCACACAACTGTATGCACTCCCGATTCATTTATTTACTGTATACATACACACACAAAACACACTCTCGGTTAGTTATACTGTATTATATATTTTCACATAAATCAACACACACACACACACACACACACACACACCCTCACACACACACACATAGACACACACATACACACACACACACCCACACACACACATACACACACACACACACCCACACACATACACACACACACACACACACACACACACACACACACGCGCGCGCGCGCGCGCGCATAGATACACAAAACACAAAATATAGTAATGATAGTCAAAATTGAAAAAATATTAAGTAATAGAGTTAACAAGGGTTATCATATTGTCGTCCAACTTGGAAAGTTTTTAGAAGTATTAGTACATAAAATACATAGTATTGTAAGCACCTGTGGGACTCAAGATACAGGCTTTTGTCTAATTTGAGTTCCGCTGGTACCTGATTTGAAAGGCCCATTATTCCGCAATATCGACATAGTTGTGAAATGTGTTGGGCCAAGTAATTCGGTGTTTATTAAAAATACATTATTATTATTATTCAAATACTGGATATTACATATAAACTATAATATCAGGTTATATATCATTCAGTGATCAATACCTATTAAAGTAGTGCGCTGTGTAACAAATTATCTTTACTAGTCAAACACATACCTACTACATACCTACCTACTATTGCTAGGAATCGAGGAATCGCAATTCTTGACGGAGGGTTTCGTTTTAAATGCGATTTAGATATTTAGTACCGTCATTCTCTATGTTATCTAAATCGCATTTAAAACGAAACCCTCCGTCAAGAATTGCGATTCCTATATATATGCGATATATATATATATTATTTTTAGTTAAGATTAAGCAATCATTCCTTTATTGATGTAAAGCTGCAAGTTAATTTAGTTTTTATTTTAACATCATATATGTATATATTATCTGAATTCATGCATTTTTTTTGGGTAACTACGTCCAATTGGTGTAAGTGTAAGAAATGTTTTTTATTATATATTTTGTATCAATATTCCCCTCTTTGATAGATCCATTTCTTTGATTTCAATAAGATATATAAGGCTGATCTTTATCTACACCAAGCATCCTTCTTTAGCAAGGTAAGCCTTCTTTTGTTGCTATACATATATTCAAAGAAGCTTAATGCCCACCTGATGGTAACTAGACACATTCCCTTACAGCTTATACAGGTTCCTGTGGTATTAGCATTAGTAACAACCCCTATATAACTACAGTGTATGTTGCTGACTTTATATAAGATGTAGTCTCAGTAACCAGTAATTTCATTATTTATTTTATCCTTTACACAGGAACACAGCTATTTTGAGGTAGATATAAGTAGACGAAGTACCTCCAAGCAGATGTCCCTAGTACAAAGTCTCCTACAGTAAAATGTTATCCCCTTATCCACCCTCTACTTCACATAACCAAAATTTTAGGATATTCCTGCGAGTATAATATCCACCGTTTAAAGGGTATTCGTAACCAGTATCGTAATGGTGATGAATGAATGATATACAGCAGAACCTCTATAAGTCGAATATCAAGGGAGAAACCAAAATTTTCGAGTTATAGAGAAGTTCGACTTAGGCGGATTTTGATTCGACATAAAGAGGTTGATATTAATTCTTAAAAATTTTGGGATAGAGTCTACTGTATAAGAATATCAATATGCGAGTGAAGCCTATGGCGATTACCATAATTTCATCCAAGAATTTAGCATTGAAGGATATATCTACATCAAACGATTTTGCGTTGCTAGCATCCTGCGCCTTCTCGTAATCTTCTTAAAATGTCCACCTTGTAGTTGTTTGCAGGCCACAAACTCTATGCGTCCTGGCATATACAGTTCAGGGCCATTTCTGGCCAATCCTGTGATCAAAGTACCCTGGCTACTGTCACTCAAGGTTCACAATTTTCACAAGGTTCTATGTTGGTGATCTTTGATCGTCTGCGGATTACTTCATTTCTGATTCGAATATGTAGAGAAATTTAGCCGTTGAGCAATGCCTTCTTCTTTGCCGTTTGTGTTACATTAGGCCTCTTTATAAGGCTCATTCCAAGCTACTTACATACCTAGGTTTTGGTGAAAATGGCGTTGCAGAGTCAGGAAGCTGTAGTGAATCGAGGTGATGAAGTTATTTGGTAAACCATGTGCTAGTTTTGCACCACTGACACGAAGAGAATAAAAGCAAAAGAAAACTAATAAAATATCTTATATCAACTATTAAGTTCCATTCATCAAAGAGTTCTGTTAGAAATAAAAACTAATCTATACATGTAAATAAAATGGAGTTACGTCTGTCTGTTTGTCATATTTGTTCCCGCTAATCCGTAAAATGACTCGATCTATTTTGACGGGACTTTTATTGACAGGTAGCTGATGTAATAAGGAGTATTTAGGGTACTTTTATTTAATAATGTTGCAATGTGTGAGTACTGTCCAGTGCCACGTGCAGCTCATGCACATGCCACTTAAAATAAAAATGCAAAAGTAAAAAAAAACTATATCAACTAATTAACATTTTTATTAAACTCCACGCGGACGAAGGGTACAGCTAGTTAGTAATAAAATAGTTACAAGCATCAACTCCATAATCTAAGTTGTTTTATGTCGATTGTTCATTGACAGTATCAAACCAAAAGAAAGTTACGCTTCAAACAGATTATTTCATGAATCTTCAAAACAACTCCCCAAACTTTTCCAATCTACAAACACACACACGCATATAAACCGCTCCAAATTCGAATCGCGTTTTCCCTTATCCCTACGTCACACATTTTATTTACACAACTTTTTGTTAATTTACGACCCATATACTGTCATGTTTACTGTACTATAAAGATAATGGGATCTCACAGACAATAACAGTTTGAAGAGAAGACAGCTCTCTATCCATTATAGCTCTTAAAACAGCACCAATAAAGTTGACATTACCAAGCGTGAAGATGAAACAGAACTCGCAAAGAATAAATTAACATGTCTTGTTGTAACGAGGACTGGCAATTTAACTTTTCTAAACTAGTTAAGGTCCGTAATGGTTTCAGTTTGTTAACACGCGTAAGTGAATTTTAAGGAAGGCCGTCTGATGTAGACTGCAATTTAAATTATGATGCCTCCCGGTATCTCGCCAGTCAACTCTACAACTTCGTTAGGCGATGGCTTTGTGTAGACGCGCCAAAGAAAGGTGAGGGTTCATTACAATAGTTGAAGGAGTGTGTGAGGTTAAGTCAGTTATTTTCCTGGATTATTTACTGGAACTAGAGATCAAACAGAAAGTACTTTATTATTGTAATGAATATTTATTTTAGTGTACGAAAGGGGATAGATCAGATTTCATAAGGTCTGCTAATCTGCAACAATTTTAAATTTTCATAAACTTATATGACTGGAATGATATTGTAGTTTTAAAACTTATTTATTTATTAAGAAATAACAAACAGTTATAATATATAAAGTATAAAATATCGCAACCAGCAAAGTTATCCACAGATTAATAAAAACAAAAATAGTGCGCTAGACTTGAACACGGCACCACAAAGCGCGCACACACACACACGTACCACAATTATACACATGCAATTAAATTTAATATATAAACATATAAATAAACAACATTTAACCAATTAATATTAATTACATACATATGATTAGATGTTATTGTTTGAATTATCATGTAAAATTCTTAACACTTATATTATTTACTTACAACATCGCGGTTAATGTATGTAGGGTTAGTTTGGTTCTAGAACGACAAGTGGTCGCGATATCGTCTAAGGTTCATAATAACGTTAAAATGCAATTATAAGCTCAGATCGAGATGTAAAGGTTCTGCCGTTGTCTTCAGCATTATAAGCAGTCATAGTCCAACCTACAAATCTCTTGCAAGTGTTTCGGATCCCTTATTCCTTTCTATTAACTCTTTAATTAATTTCATAGTGGAATGTTTTATACCTGACATTGCAAGAGAAAGCTTTTGGATTTCAATGGATTCTGAAATTCAAGAATCGACGCCGTTCGACTTTGATGTTAACATTCAATGTGCCTCTTAACAAACTGTGATCAATGTCCGTGTTGATTGAGTTATCATTAAATAAGCGAAGCATCTCTTAAGAAAATGTCAAATTACAAATTAACACCATATTGTAGAAAAGTGTACTACTGAACAAAAAAAATATTTCACTAGAACTTCATGATACAGTTTTTCGCAGCTCAATTTATTCTATAAAATCTAACGGAGATTTGTGGATCGTGCACGATGTGTAAATAGGCTACAACTCATTTTACAATATTAATCTAAAGAAAGAAAGAAAGAAAAATTATTTATTTGGCGCTTAGTAGTGTTTACAAAAAGGAACAAAATATTAATTATAATAATAATATAAGCGACCAAAACCGACTCCACTCAGCTTTAAGTCACAGAACACTGTGACGCTGATTTTCAGTGAAGCCGCTAGAACGACAGCGGGGTTTCCATCACCGTGAATATGCGCAGACCTCTGACGTCCTCCAAAGCATGACACAACTTACACTACTCATCAGATATTACTTAAAACTAGTACAACAATATTACAAACCCAACAACAATAGGAGCATTATACAACTAAATAATAACTATATACAACGGGCACAGAATAATTTGGACACCTGCTTAAGAATCAATACGAGCTAGATATTTAATCTAGAAACTCTAGCGAATCGTACTACATCACAAAAAGTCACAACATAAGACCCGCTTGCAACAACTTAATTAAAACAACAAACTAACATTACCTACCAGTATTATCGTAGTATTTTCTTATAACTTTTATCATACTAGCTTTGAGAGAGGCAAAGCTATCTAAGTTACTCACGAATGCTACTTCTAATAATAAAACTTCCACTAGTTTCAGCCTAATACCCAGATTATAAGTTATAATGTGGATTCGCACAAAGCGCAATATTAGGTACTGTAAAGAAAACATTTCTCTCTCCACCATTTATGTCTAACAATAAATGGCTAATTCATTCTGTTGGATTATGAAGTATTAAAATTACATTGTGATTTATTGGAGGGCGTTCCGGCGAGATTGCTATGTTTATTACGAGCCGCTTTCATTCATAATAACTGTAGTTTATTTCACTTACAATTCGTAAATAGGGTTATGAATGGTTGAGGCAATCAGGCGGGCTGTTAATAGTTTCGTAGGCTTTGGATAGGTCTGACAGCTAATTTAGAATCTTGTTACGCTTATTAAGAGTGTGCTGGTAACTTTGTTTTTGTTTGTTATGGAGTCAAAGCTCAATTATGTTTTACGAGTATCCACAGGTAAATTAACATTTACAATACGAGTATTTTATTTATGATGATTATAAAAATTAACAGTATATTTAAACCTTACACAGATAATGCTAAATAAAATCAAATTATAGGCCTACTCACGATTTAATCATTACTATTTGCCCTAACATTTTTGTGTACCACCGTAGACAAAACTCCGAAATGTAGAGGAGAATAATAATCTTCAAGTCGTAATTAGACCCATATAAAAAAAGAAACAACTCGTCTGGAAATATTGTAAAGACATTTTAACATGTTATCGTTGGACACCTGTCCATAATGCCTAAAATGGCAGAATAAAATTTGGCAAGGGACCATTCTACGAATGTGAAATAAATAATACTCAAAATACCACGGTTTGATGCTGTATAATTAAATTACAACTATGCATTGTCAGGCCAAAAGCTAACCCCGGGAATATACAAGTTTATATATTGAAAATATATCTCAAAGTAGCAAAAGGATCTTTATCCTTGCCTCCATTTTTAACAAATTGGCAGCGTTCAAAGAGGTAAGATGTTATCGTCTACATACATAAAAGCAATAATGCGCATTTTGCAGTCTTTGGACGCTACTAGTCCGCGACATAATGCGAGGCTCGAATACAGTGTCACAACAGTTTAGCTTCGATTAGACACGCTTTCTACCCACACTTTTATTTACAGCTCCTCATTCAAGTTTAATATTATATAACACTTTTATTTTAACAGTTGCGGGAATGTTCAGAAGAATGATTTTAAAAAAAATTTACATTTTTACTCATCAATCGTAGATTATTATCTTATCTCACATATTCAAAAAGCACCCTATTTATGTTTACGTGGAGAATAGTATTGTTAAAGAGTATACTAATTAACAATAACATTGACAAATTGTTTACTAATTAACTATCATTTTGAGTTCTTTAGGTTAATACCCTAATCTGAAATATTCACGCGATCACAATTAAATTTTGTCATAACACTAACATAAACCCCTTTTTTTAATGGAAAATATAACATTTCATCTGCATATAAATGAAATTTACAATGTAATATACTTTTTACTATATCAGCGCTATAAGAATGTACACGACGGGCCCCAATATGGAGTCCTGAGGTACACTACACGGTAATATAAAGTGAATAACTATTTATAGATTTGACGACTTGATATATGTATGCAATACCAACATATGATACAATTGTTATTGTCGGCAAAATATATTATAATATATAAATAACTAATGTATGTATTAAGGAAATTGGAGTGAACTTTTTTCTAAAACGATTTTAACTAATTTTTAAATAGTTATTTCGATATTTTAAATGCGCGAAGTAAAGAGTACTTCGAAGTTTCTTACCTGTTCTTGTCAGGAAAGCTCTTCCAATTTTCAAAAAGTGGCAAAGTATTTTATTTATAAGTAGTTCTTTGTTTTTATATATTTTTTGACGTTGATAAGTGTTACAGACACTTATCAAAGTGTCTATCAAATTACTATCTCTATTAAACCCTTGTTATGCAGGTATTGTTAGATAGTATATTATTATTTTTTAATATATGCAAAGATGAACTCAAGACAAATACAGGTAGATATATACATACTCAATTGTACCATAATGTCTAATAATGACATCATTGTTAACGCAGCAAGCAATTAATTAAAAAAAATACAAATAATGTACATTTCTGTGGTACAAATCGATAAGTAAGGCAAACAATAGTTGTAAACGGCTTATAACGATTACAACTCACCAATGACCATTTTACGTGTATTCGATGAGAAGGATTCGACAATGTTATGTTTCAAGAATTTGTATGTTAGTTTTAATTTATATAGTAGATATGTTAAATTTCGAGGAAAGGATTATTTGGTTCAATTTCGATAGTATTTATTGACGTTGCTAATTTAATTAACTGTAAACGCGGAAAATTAGGGGGACTGTATTTGATTTTTAAAAACTCTTATATGTCTACTAATTATAAACTTGTCATAAACGCGAAAGTTTGTATGTATGGACGGATGTGTGTTACTCTTTTACGTAAAAACTACAAAATATATTTTAATGAAATTTTACAATAATATAGCTAATACATCAGAATAATACATAAGCTATTATTTATAAAGATATACGTCACAATAACATAAGCTACTCGAATTACTAATCCTGCGCAAGTCGTGGGCATCAGTTGGTACTATATAATTGAGTTCAGGACTGTTCTTTTATGAAATTTCAATGAAGAATCGGTTCAGTAATTTGTAAGCCTATTCAATATCAAAGAAATTGTTTTAGCCCCTATTTAAGCCCCATTTCGGGTAAAATTATTACAAACCATCAAATTGCTGTAACCAAAAGCCTAGAAAATATAGTTCAAAACTCTGGTTTTAAATTACATATTATCCATTCACACTTCCATTCTCAATTGTAACCCCTTCGACACTTTATTTCACATTGAAAATTTGTGCCTTTGTACTTTCTCATGCAGACTATTCGCGTACCAAATATATTTAAATCGGTTGAGTAATTTTAGTATTAAAATACCAAATAATAATATGTAAAATATTAATTAAAGCACGACGGACAAACAGAGTTACTTTCGCGTTTATAATATTAGTAAGGATAAATCCCAGATATCACGATATAATATTGCTTGTAACTGGTTATTTATTATTCAGACATCGCTAGTATTCGTCATGTCAATATCTACGAAGCCTAAGTGATATTTACAAATAGACTCAATGAATCAACCCATGGCCGTGACCCGATAAAAGGAATATTATGCGATATATATGAAACTGTATCAAACAATATCCGAGAATTATGGGAATATGCCATTACAGGACATAATATTTTATCAGCGGCCATGTCTTGGACAATACTTTAGAGGGTAGCTGACGACGTCCAGAGTGGTTCGAAACCCGGCGGGGGCAGATGTTTGCGTAAGGAATGCGAGCATTTTTACCTTAGTCATGGTTGTTATTATATATTTCTATCAAAAATATTTTTTATATATAAACCGGAGAAACAACCCCATCAAACGCCATTAAAAACGGAGCCAATTTGAAAAATTTGCCATTTGGATTTGGATTTTGGATTTCAAAAAATCCCTTTATCCCGTTAGGTGGGTAAAAAATCTAGTTAATTCCCCCTAATATCAAAAGACCGAAAACAACCTCTAAATACCACAAAATCACCCTTGAGCAGTCAGTGAGTGGTAATCGAGCTTTACATAATATAGATAGATATAGATATGTATGTCTATCGGTTACTCTAGATCCTATAACACAAGCCTTACAGAGTTTACTTTGAGCTAGGCTAATTGGTGTAAGTGTAAGAAATATTATTTATTTATTTACTATACGAAAGAGTTTTGTTAACATTGGAACCGATAAACCTTGAATCCGGTGTACTAACTACTCGGCTACGGAGCTCGTATTGTATCATATAAACTATTGTGAGCGAAAATATTAATTAAAACAGTGATTTCTTAAATTAACATAAGACAATAGCAATACCATACTTTTTTGTGCTACGTTTTAAAAATCGTCTTTGTGTCAGTTGTCAATAAAATCCAAATTATCATTTCGCAGCTTCGTTTCAACAATTTTACTGACCCAATCAATCCGCCAGACGGTTCATGCTACTGCAATATCGAAATCATGTTAGTAATTTTTTGTTGAAATGTTTATTTTGACAATATTATTTAATTGAAATTATTATTTCTTGTTCGTAGAATTAGTTCGCAGTTCACGCCAATAAATGCTAGCTAATGGTGTAATGTCTATGTCGAATAGTTCTTTTTACATTGATTTTCGCGTAAATCATAAAAAAGTGACGTCTGCAACCTTAATATAAGTTATGTATTTCGTGAAAGAAATTGACACATTGATATGGATTGTATTTTTATTTTTTATGAGCAAAAGCTCAAGCAAAGCTCACTCATAACTTATTTAAATTAACAATTTCTCATAATTTTTATTTTACTCAAGAACGCAAGGAAAAATACATTACATTAAAATATATTTAAGCCCGTAAAGTTAATGATAAAATAATGAATGAATATCGGGGTAAGTCTAAAAATAGCTCCTATTGTTTATTAATTGAGAAAAAGAGACTTTCTGAAGAGAGAACAATCATATTACTAGGTAGCTATGAACATGAAAGTGGATGGGCGTGTAGGGAGAGGAAGACCAAAGAAGAGATGGATGTATTATGTGAATGATGATATATTGAAGAAGACGATTAGTGTCGAAATGGAGAGTGACAGAGGATAGTGGAAGAGGAAGACATATTGCGCCGACCCCCACAAAAAAATTTGGAACGAAGCAGAAGAAGAGTAATTAATAAAATTGTACCTATATATAGTAATATAATCTATGTTTCTATGCATCAATATAATCAATAATATAATACAAATCTATTTAATATATATCTTAAAACTTAGTCTACTTAAGAAAAATAAATTTGTGTCTGTTGATCTTTTACGAGTAAGACAAATGTTGATAAGTTTAAGAGCGTTCATTCGTGCTTTATCCATGACCCACAGCGTTCCCTGTTTGTTGTTTGAATTTTATGATACAATTTTGTTGCTTAACATAAGTATTTAGGTTTTTCTACTTATAATTTGTTTCAATAATTAAGTAGAAACTTCACTAGTGAATGATTAGATATTATGTGTAAGTAAAATGTAAACTGTTTGTATCCCAAATATAAATAAGTAACAGTGATAATCCCGAAAATAATTAACGCGTCTTCCCTTCCCAAAACCATTATATAAACACAAGTTATACTTCGCTATGACGGTGCTATAAAAAAGAAATATAAGTACATATTTATTATACCGACAAACATTTTCTCTGGCCCTATTTCCAATTTGTCGTCGTCCCCAGCGACTTGTACGCTTATATTGTGCCTGGAACTTAATAATTTCTGCCAGTTTTATCTTTTTATGGAACAATCAGATTTTTTATTACTTATTTGTGTGGAGGTAAGATTAGGACTGTGACTTTTTGTGAAGGATTTTTTGTAAGCTTAGAGCTTTCATGTGACGTTATCTGCTTAGTCTTGTTAACGATCTAGGAACTTTGTGCTAGAATTTTCTGTGTATAATAAATATGTTTCTAACAAAACAGACATAAATCAAAGTGAATACGAGACAATTGAAATAAGCACGTTGAGAATTTACTGAGGCTAATAGATTCTATGACCAATTAAAAAAATGGAGGCGATAGTGACAAATTAATATAAAAATTATTGAATGAAACGAAAAGTTTAGTGTAAATTGCAGAAAAAATATTATATTTGAATACAGCAATAGCAGTTTCAATTAATAAATACTAAAATAAAACACAGGTCAACAAGTAACCGGCGGATTGTGGCGGCCTGGCGTGCGCAGCTCGAATTACGGATCTGCGCGCGCCAGCGGGCCGTCGGTGCCGTACTCCCGCACCCCGAAGCTTGGCTCCACCGGAAGGAGGAGGTCACCTACCGATTGACTCAGATACTCACCGGGCACGGCTGCTTCGGTGAGTATCTGTGTCGAATAGGACGGGAGGGATCGACACATTGCCACCATTGCGCATCCGACCTCGACTCGGCCCAGCACACGCTGGCGGAGTGCCCCGCGTGGGCCTCCGAGCGTCGAGTCTTGGTCGCAGAGATCAGGCGAGATCTGTCTCCGCCGGCATTGATTGCGGCAATGCTGGCGGACGAGGGAGGTTGGATGGCTGTGGCCTCCTTCTGTGAAGCAGTGATGCTCCAGAAGGAGGCCGCCGAGCGGGGTCGGGAGATGGCCGATCCCGCTCGAAGAAGGCGGCGCCGGGCTCGGTAGCATAGCTGCGGCGCCGCCGCGGGTCGCCGGCGGGCGCGAGGAAGTCGCGACTGCTACGGCGACCCGGGATGGACCACGCCCCTTCCGTGGCCGGAGGGCGTCGTCGGTGGAGGAGACCGGGGGAGGTAATGTAGCCTCCCCCGAGCAGGGCTCCCCTCTTGGCAGGGGAGCGGAGGCTGGGGGTTCCCGGAAGTTGCTTGATGTTCCCGGGGGCTCCCTACATGCCTGAGGAAGGCCATCCCTGAGGTTTTTAGTGGGTAGGCCTCCCCCTTCTGGGGAGGAGAGCCCCACATAACCGCCGGCACGCCACAGCTGGGGTATGCAATTTAATGCATTTTCCTCAGGGGGAAAAAAAAGGTGAAAAAGTAAATAACCTTCAATTAGATTCATGTAAACAATGTCTTATCAACATTATTATTATTAGATTACTGTGTCACGTTACAACCTCTCCGAAAGGGAAAATATGTAACGGAGCAAATATTTGAGGGATAATACTTAATTTACGAAGGATAACAAATATATTATTAGTAAATATAACATTTATCTACAACGAATTATTTTATTGTCTCTTATTGCATTATTATAAAGTTTGTTATTATATTTTTTTTTAATTCCCGCCTTCACCACTATTTACGTCAAAGCGAATTTTATTGCTCAATTTTTTTTATATAGATCCAGCTAGACCCTGGTGTCATTAATTAGTAGTAGCTCGGTGCGTTAACAATCGTATTATTTTATATGTAAGCTTAAACGAGTCAAGGGCCCGGCAGGAAGCAGGACATACCTATTAACCACCTCGATGATAACCATTCTGTCTAGCGATGTGCCGAGTACGGTTTGACTCGAGTCAGACTCGATTCCTGCTTTGGACTTGCCTACTCGAATACCAATTTATTTTGATTCGAGTACGCTGAACTCGATTCCGGTACTCGAAACTGGAAGAATCGTTTCGTACCCGCTAACTCAATTCTATTTATACGAGTCCTACTGACTAGTCTAGTATTCGAGTTTGGTTAACTCGCTTGTTCTCGGAAGTTGCTTGATGTTCAATCTGTTTACATAAGCAATGAAGTGGCGCTGACCTAATATTACAAACAAGTTTGAACCTGCAACTTTATGTTTTGATTTTGTTCTAAAATCAGACTCTAGTTCTGGGCTGGACTAGAATTTCCAGACTCAAATTTCTAGACTCGAGTCTAGGAATCAGACTCGAGTCTAGAAATATTCGAATACCAAACATAGAATTCGAGTACTGGGCTCGAATCAGGCGAATCGAGTCCTGATTCGAATACCGTATAAACTGATTCGAATCGACTCGATCCACCAAAACAGTGACTCGACACATCACTAATTCTGTCCGCATCATTGAGCGATTCCGCAAGATATTGATATGAAAATTTAAATACTGCTTCCAGCCGTTAGTATTCCGAATCGAAAACGCTCAATGAAATCTGTAGATAATGGAAGGAAAAATATTATATTATGTTGAATAAATTAACATTTAGAACCAATAGAAAGCAATCGCTCTGATAAAAGCCAGCTAAATGTTTGAAATTTGATCGCCACTCAGCACAAGCGGCCCGAGTAACTTCTAAGCACACTTAACATGAGTTCTGTTTTTTCATAAAAAGCGCTTTTTTGTGTATACTTCAAGTACCTCTATTAAACACTTAATACAATTCTCAAAGTAGGAGCAGGAGCTGTTGATTTTTGCTTTAACGATTGTTATAGTTAAGTGGCGTTGGCTCTGGTTAACCGAGGATGGTTATACTATGGGGTGCAACATCAGATAACCTCCTCTGGTGCACTCCCACAAAGCACACCCCGAAAGGGAGGAGGGGGGCCTGGGATGGCCGGGACAAACCTGGCGGGCCGCTTCTAGCTGCTAGTGGCGGACGGACGGAGCCTCCCTTCTTTTTTAAGAGGGGGTGGCTGTCGCTCAAGGGTCTAAGGATTTGAACGATTTTGGGTCGAAGGATGGCCGGATGTATCCTACCATCTTCGGGTGCTATAGTGTGGCCAACATATCGCCATACGCCGACGGGGTCGTGGTAGCTGTCTAACTACCATGATCTTGCAAACGCAAGGGTTCTTATCGCCTCGTAAGGCCGCGATGCAGCTCTCCTTCGGGATGGCGCGCATACGCCCAGGCGTAGTGGGGAGGATCACTGCGGTTTTTAGTGGATGGACTTTCTGGCGAGGAGAGCCCCGCGTAACCACCGTCTCGGGGTATGCAATTTCATGCATGTAACATGCAACGTAACAAAAAAAAGATGGTTATATTGTTATTGAGATTAGCTTTTACAAACAAGCAGACTGTTCATCATCTCCATTTGGTTCACCATTGTGGTTCTTATAAGATTCACAATATATCTGTAACTATAACTATTTATAGTCACAGATTTATTGGGAATCTATATATCGACATATAAATAGTAGTTTTTAGAATATACATATATATCATCATCATAGCCCAAACACGTGCCCACCAAGGGGCACGAGCCTACCCCGTTTATGTTAGTGCGATTAGGCCTTGTCAACTACGCTGGCCCAGTCCGGATTGGATGTGAGCACATACATCATTGAATTTCTTCACAGGTATATGCCGGTTGCCACGTGTTTATGATGCTTACCTTCAGCGTAGGAGAGTCATATAAATGTCTTTATGAATTCGAGAAACACATTAGTATATGGCAAGATCGACCCCACTCCCCCAAAATTTATTCGTAGACCAGTGCGTAAACCAAAATCTATTCGTTATATATTTTGTAAGTGTGTTGACAATTTATTTGCTACCAGTATTTATTGTACAAACACTGGACTACGCTGTCCTCTAAATCTACTCTATTTTAAATTTTATAATTCTATGTTTGTATCTATAGATGTATTCAATATGTCAAAACGCAAATAGAATTGTTAGAATATATAGAATTGTTAGGAATATATTACATGATAATTCAAACAATAATCAAATCTAATCATATGTATGTAATTAATATTAATTGGTTAAATGTTGTTTATTTGTATGTTTATATATAATTTATTTTGTTTTATTTTAAACATTAAATAATAAAACAAATATTTTGCCTGTTTATGGTGTATATGTTAATCTGTGGATAACGTTGTTGTTTGTAGTATTGGCATGCATAAATTAAGCAAAATATAGTAGATATACTTTATATTGTAACTGTTTGTTGTGCCCTTTGATATAATTTATATTTTTATATATATATATATATGCATGTTTATGACGTCATACTGTCATTACATCATAAATATTAAACATTGAGCCAAGCTTTTACTTAGATGAGTTATAATAATTATAATAATAATTATAAAGTATTTATCTTTTATAGTAGAGAAAATCATACTTTGGCCGTGCAAATTTAAGGTAACCCGGTGGTGACGGTCGGGAAGCAGGTGACTAGAGTTAGCACAATACAACAAAGTTCCGTCACTGATTTATATTATTTTACAGGTGCAAGAGATTATACTATAAAAGGCACTCCACAAACTCTATATTTTGCAGCTGTGTTATTTGCTCAGATTTATTAATTAGGTTAGTTAGCTATGAAATTGTTCTTTTATAAGTTAAAATTTTGTATTAATAACCAAGAAAACTAACTTTTTAAAACCTTTAACCACATGTCAATAGACGTAAGTATATTTATTGATGTACAAAAGACAGTAACAGATGTTAATACATACACAAAAGAAATTTATATATATATATATATATATATATAATTAATAAAAAATGCTAATACATATGTATATAAAACATATATAATACACTACTACTTAATATGCTAATATCACATTTTATAACATAAGTATGCGTAATTTATTTTTAAGGCTAAGCCTCCTTGGGGACTTTCTTACATCTTGAGAGTGTGCAAAATAGAATGAACTGAACAAAAATGAAGTGTTGCGTATCAGAATGGTGAGAGGGACATTTAAGGAGAGCATTAGAGGCAGGATGAAGGCTCTTATTAAGGAGATGCATATAGGAATTGAAAATAGGAATTGAGGTAATTAAAGTGTTAGGGTTATTAAAAATCGAGTACAGGGTCAATAAAGCTCTTGTATCTCTGCGCTGTCATATACTTAACCACTTTAATAGCTGACGGTATTTGGACACGTATTATTTTCGCGTATAAGGTTAACTTTTAAGCTGTTTAGCTTAAAAGTTAACCTTATAAGCGAATACAACAAGGAAAAGAAAATTACTCTACACCTTATTACTTTTTTTTGACAGGCGTCAACCAGACAGCTTACATTATACTCGTATTAAATATAACAAGTTGATATTTCTTCTTGTAACTTGTGCGTCGTAGTAACAGCCATCTTAAGCCTGCTCAGCTATTACGTGAATTGTTTGCTTTTTTTTTTTTTTTTTTTTATGTTTAATAGGCTGGGCGTTTGACCTCAATCACGCCTGATGGAAAGCGATGATGAGGTCTAAGGTGGAACACGCTCGCCTAGAAGATGCTTGTTCACTCTGGCTTTGAAGATATCCAGACTATACTGATCGGGGAAAACAGACCCCGGCAAAGAGTTCCACTCCTTAGCTGTTCGCATAATGAATGCGGAAGCAAATCGCTTCGTGCGAATGGGAGGAATGTCAACAACATAAGGATGAAAGCTCACACCGCGCCTGGTCGTCCGGTGGCGGAAAGGAGCAGGTGGGATCAAATTGTGTAAAACTTCCGCACACTCACCGAAATGCAACCGATAGAAAACTGAAAGGCTAGCTACACGTCTTCGGTGGTCAAGGCTCTGGAGATTAACTTTAACGAGTTCGTCATTATTGATGAGTCTCTCCGCACGGAGCTGTATCGAGTCCAATGCATCTAGCTGATATTGAGCAGATCCGTTCCACAGGTGACAGCAGTATTCCAAGCAGGAGCGAACCTGCGCACGATAAAGGCTTAGGAGCTGCTCAGATGTGAAATAATGTCTCACTTTAAAAAGTATGCCAAGTTTTTTGGCCGCGGTTTTTGCAATGGACTCGATGTAGTTACCGAAATTGAGGTTGGCGGAGATATTTACGCCTAAGAGCTCGAGGTGGTCGTTAATCGGCACGGAAGCATCTCGGAAAGTCGGAGTCAGGTGAAGTGGACTCCTTTTTGCTGAGAAAAGACAGGCCTGTGTTTTGGAGGGATTGAACCCAACCAAGTTAGCTTCACCCCAGAGGGAAACAGCTTCTAGGGTTGAATTCACTTCCCCCAACATTGTCCCCCTCAATGCTCGGACATCTGTGCCAGACTTCGCATCAGACATGTATCTTACCGAAACTGTGCTGTCGTCTGCGTACCCAAAGATACCGGGAGTTATAAGCAGATCGTTGATGTGCAGCAGGAATAGAGTTGCGGAAAGGACAGACCCCTGGGGGACACCGGCATTTATACCATGCAGATCCGACGAGGAGCCATTAATGACTACTCGAATTGATCTACCCCCAGGAAATCCGCAATCCAGGTGCAAAGTCCAGCAGCGATTCCATATGAAGGAAGCTTGCCAATGAGACTTGCATGCCAGACCCTGTCAAAAGCCTTAGAGATATCGAGAGAGACGGCGAGAGCTTCACCGTGTTTCTCTATGGCTTCGCTCCACAAGTGCGTGGCATACGCAAGAAGATCCCCAGCAGACCGCCCACGGCGGAAACCAAATTGACGGTCACTAAGGAGATCATTAGCTTCAAGGTAAGCCAGGAGACGGTTGTTCAGTACACGCTCCATAATCTTACAGAGTATGGACGTGATTGCAATAGGGCGATAGTTAGTAGGGTCGGCACGACTACCTTTTTTAGGTACAGGTTGGACATTGGCAATCTTCCAGGATCTCGGAACTTGACCGGTCTTAAGGGACAAGCGGTACAGGCGAGTCAGAATTGGAGACAATTCAGGTGCACATTTCCGTAGGACAATAGCCGGAATGCCATCAGGTCCACTAGCTTTATTCACATCTAGAGCGCTGAGAGTTTTGAGCACCTCTTTCTGGTGGATGTGAACTTCCGACATTGCAGAAGAACACGGAGGCAGCTTGGGTGGGTATACGCCAGCAGCATCTAGTTGCGAGTTGTTCGCGAAGATAGAAGCAAACAAGTTTGCTTTCTCTTTAGCTGAGTGAGCCAGTGATCCGTCAGGTTTAATTAAAGGCGGCAGCGATGATCGGCAAAAATTTGCCTCGACGGACTTGGCTAGAGACCAGAAGGCTTTGCTCCCAGATGGAAAGGAAGTTAATCTGGCTCCAATACGGCCAATGTGGTCGAAGCGGGCCTTACGTAAAACACCTTTGCAGGATTTGGTGGCACTGTTATAGGCCTTCTTCAGATCCCGAACATTCTGCGACTTGCAGGCTCGAGCATTCGCCCAGGAGTTGTAAGCGGATTGCTTAAGCGCCTCGGCTTTGGCACATTCCGCATTAAACCAAGGGCGGGCGCCAAACTGGCATGATACATCGGAATATGGAATAAAGTATTCCATAGCCCGACGTAACACGCCAGTGATAGCATCTGCGCAGCAGGTCGGGTCGTCCGAAGAGAAGCACGTGCGAAGCCAAGGATACGATGCAAAAAAATGCCGCATCTCATCCCAGTCTGCCGAACTGTATCGCCAGACACGTCTAGTCCCGACAGGATCCGGGTCTGATGGAGAGTACACAGACACGGATTTTACCAGACAATGGTCGGAATTCCCTAGTGGTGATGAAACTGCCACCTGGTATCGGTCCGGGTCTATCGTCAGCAGAAGATCCAGGCAATTAGGTGTGTGGCCATCAATATCGGGTATCCGGGTAGCGCTCTTCACCAGCTGGGAGAGACCTAGCGACATAGCAAACGTATGCGCACATCTCCCGGCATGGTCAGTGTTCTGGAACGGGAACAACCATTCATGGTGGTGTGCGTTAAAGTCCCCCAGAACAACTAACTGCGCACTCGGGTACCTTTGCTGAGCTGTTTCAGCAGAGGCACTGAGGTACTGAAAGAACCTGGTCGTCTCCACATTCTCAGTGTGCGACCGGTAAACACTGGCGTAGAGTATTTGCTCCATACCTGTGTCCACCAGAACCCACATTGCAGAGAATCTGGAATCTTCAAGGTTACGGAGACGTCGACAGCAGATATTATCGCGAGCATACATACAGGTACCAGCGCGGGATTTAAAATTGTGCTCCAGGGTGTAGCCTGGGTAATGTAAGTATGCAGCGTCAGCCGGACATCGGATTTGCGTCTCCGTGAGGAACAGCAGATGTGGTTTATCGGTCTCAAGATGATGATGGACACTATTGATATTTGAGTGCAAACCTCTGATGTTAGCGAGGTGCACTTTTAGTGCGAGGGAGTGCATCCGCTGTTTCACTATTTTCTTTTTGTTCGTTTTCATTAATTAGTTGTGAAGAGTGAACATGCAGGAAGAGGACAGATGAGCGAGACACTGCTAAGCTGCTGCCAAGCGATGCAGCTGAGACGCCACAATATCGGGTGACTGAGCTGGAGCGCGCGGGGACGCCCTAACCCCCCCAAAGGTGTCCATCGGGCCCTCGCATCCGGTCGCCAACCGGCACGATGGCGCACCCTGGGATTTTTCGCGAGTTGGCGGGGCAGCCTTTCGTAGGTGGCTATCCTACTAGTTGGGCCCCCTACTACCTGCGGTCGGCCAGCGGAGAAAACCGTGCTTAGGATCCCGCTACCCTCCACGATCAGTCACCCAGTGCAGCAATCGCGCAGCACCGAAACCGGCCAACTATACAGCGCAACTGCTCGGACTCCCCTCCCAGAATGGCAACACCAGGCTTTAAGCCGGAACACGATGAAGATCGCTTGGCGGCTAGACTTAGCCTGGAGGGTGGTTACCAGCCACGGTCAAAACCTACCACCGGTAAAGTGCAGAGCATTTGGCGCTACCCAGGGGGCACGTGTGGGTATCTAGAGCTAAAGCCCACGGACGCGCTCCGCATTACCCCCCAAAAAACATAACATATGCTTAGAACATAAGTACACAAGTTCTCATAATAATTAGATTTTATGCTGAAAGCACTTCAAGCAATGTTGTGTCGGTGGGTATCAGGGTACATAATTACGTGCTACATAATTACTTGTCTATAGCAACTACAGTATTATAGGGAATAAGGTAAAACAGCCCCTTAGAAAAAGGTACCTAATGGTTATTATTATTTAACGACGTTATAACGCGCAAAGCGCCGAGTGACCTCTTTTAGATGTTGGACTTATATAGTTGTACCGTATCCAAGATAAACATACTTGTTGGTAAAATTACATAGCAATTACCTCAGTGCTAGAAGACAAACTTCTTTGAATCATGCATACTATAACATCTGGAACCGAAACTTAGTCACAAAAAGCCTTAAAGGCGTGCATGAAAATGTAAATGAAAGTTGAGGAAGTATTTTTGGACGATAATTTCTAAAGCAAGTCGAAAACTGTGATCTCTGCCTACCTCCACGGGAAAGAGGCGTCAGTATATGTATTTGTTTATTTAATTATCATATATGATTATTAAATGTAATGTGATTTCGTTCGTATCTATACTAATATTATAGAGAGGAAAGATTTGTTTGTTTGTAATGAATAGGCTCCGAAACTACTGGACCGATTTCAAAAATTTTTTCACCTTTGGAAAGCTACATTATCCCCGAGTAACATAGGCTACTTTTTATCCCGGAAAAATTGGCAGATCCCACGGGATGCGCAATAAAGGCTTCGCTCAAAAACTACTTTACAGATTTTCATACGGTTTTCATCAATAGATAGAGTGATTCTTGAGCAAGGTTTTGCGTTATTTTTGGTCTCGGAAAAACGGATAGTTCTACGGGAAGCGCAATAAAACCATCGCGCCATAAACCGACTTCCGTGCATATGTAGCCGTGGGCAAAAGCTATGACCTTCTATAGACCCAATCCCGAAATCCACGCAGGCGAAGCCGCGGGCAGAAAGCTAGTATCAAATAAAATCAATTCCATGTTGTGGTCTTATTTCTTCTTTGCGTGTAGGTAAATGTTGAAATCATAAAATAACAAAAGAAGTAAACTATTAGCTAAACTATCGATGACGGTTTCGTTTAACAAAATGATCATTTTGTTTTTACTATGTCTTGTCATATTTAAATTTGTAAAAGTTAATCTTTCATTTGACGTTTAATATTCTCTAATATTCTAGATGTCTTAAAACGATCGCCTTTGTACAAATGTTTCTTGTAATATAGTTCTGTAAC
Source organism: Scirpophaga incertulas (assembly GCA_036419045.1). Lineage (NCBI taxonomy): Eukaryota > Metazoa > Arthropoda > Insecta > Lepidoptera > Crambidae > Scirpophaga > Scirpophaga incertulas. The sequence continues at coordinate 25,636,242 of CM071631.1, read as the reverse complement.
TGTGAATATATGTACAATGAAGGATAAATAATAAGTTCTAAACTATGAAATTGCTTCTATTTAAAACTTTATAACTTTTTACATTTAAACGTCATTTAAATATATATAGAAATATATATAAATATATATGTTTGCATTACTTTGGATACATTCTCTACAAATCTCAAAAAGTATCTGTTGTTGTTTTATGTTACAATTTTGTACTATAAATTTATGACAACAATTTTTGTTACATTCAAAACTATGTTATTACTTAGTTTAATATATATTTACACGTGTCTATAAACATTGTAAAGATTGCTCGCTTGATTATTAAATAAATAAAGAAAAGGTTAGTATGGAATAAGTCAAATTCTCCGAAATCTCCATACTAAATAGCCATCCCATACTTTATATATACGAGTATCTGTGACCGAATTCCGCAGAAACTGGAACATATACATATAAGGGTGTTATAAAACAATATAACACAATCAACAAAATTAACATAATTCAGAAATCAAGTACTCATCCGAGACGAAATGCTTGAATATTCATCGGTGGAAACTGTCACGTTTGGGCCGAACAGTACGGTGGCTACACTGGCGTGCAAAATTAGTGGCTACACTAACACTTAGAAACTTGCATTATTCTTAATAAATATTCCAAATATTTGTAAAAAAATATAAATGTTAATATTGTTACTTATTTATACTAATTTGGAAATCGCCTAATTAACTTTTAACTTTATTTTCTACATACATACATATATAGGAACAAGGCGTGACATTTATGTATGTATGTAGAAAATAAAGTTAAAAGTTAATTAGGCGATTTCTAAATTTTGCCCCTTCTGTGGTGAGGAGTCTTGGCGGTATTCGAGGCTAGCGGGTCGATTGGTCTCAGTGAGGCTGTTGGGCGTGACGGGTTGACGCGCGGCACAGGGAGACCTGGTGGAAATGGTTTCCGTCGGCCACCTGCCGGTCAGTAGAGGACCCGAACCCCGAATATCCTGTCTGGGAGGCTGTCCTGCCAACCGGCGAAAATCCCGTCGTGCGGTCTTCGTGCCGGAGTGGGAGACCGGAGTGGATCCCGATGACTGCAGGCGGGGGGGCACCGGGGGCCCTTCCGTGCCGCGCGTCAGCCCTTCACACAACCCACGCCTTCACTTTGTACCGTGATCTGCGCTTTCTTTGTTTATCGCCGGGATCCTCCCCACATTTTTTACCCTTTCCCAAATTAAACTCTTCAATAAATAATGGCCAGAAAAATAAAGAAGAAGCAGGTTCGTACGGCGGACACCCAATCCACAATCAAGATGGATTTCTGCAATATCAGGGGTCTACATAGTAATCTCGATGCCGTCCACCACCATCTCGAGACGGCTCGGCCTACCTTGCTCTTCTTGACGGAGACGCAAATATGCGCTCCGGACGATATTTCGTACCTGAAGTTCCCGGGTTACGAACTGGAACACACATTCCAGCGTAAAGCCGGTGTGTGCGTGTTCGTCCGGGGCGATGTTTGCTGCCGCCGCCTTCGGGGCCTCGAGCATCGGGATCTGTCGTTACTCTGGCTTCGCGTAGACCATGGGGGCGTTACCCGAATCTACGCGTGCCTTTACAGGTCCCATGCCAGTGACTTGGGGTCAGCTCAGCTTTTTGAGCACGTCCAAGAGGGGATTGACCGAGCCTTGGAACAGTATCCATCTGCGGAGGTGGTGGTCCTTGGTGACTTTAATGCTCATCACAAAGAGTGGTTGAAGTCCCGGACCACCGACCTCCCGGGTAGAACTGTCTTCAACATGGCTTCGGCCTATGGTCTCTCTCAACTGGTGTTACAGCCCACCCGTATACCAGATATAGAGAGCCATAATGCCTCCCTGCTGGATCTTCTGTTGACTACACGACCTAGCGGATACAGGGTTGTGGTCGATGCTCCTCTCGGATCATCAGATCACTGCCTTGTCCGTAGTACCGCCAGACTCGCGCAACCACATCGCGCAGCCACGGCCAGCAGCCGTACAGTTTGGCGGTATAAGTCAGCAGACTGGGATGGACTCCGGGAATTCTTCGGATCCTACCCCTGGAAGCGGCTCTGCTTCACTTCCGCAGATCCCGATACCTGCGCAGACTGCGTCACGGAGACGGTGTTGATGGGAATGAAAACATTCATTCCCAGCACCTCCGTTCCTGTTGGCGGCTGCAGTCAACGCTGGTATAATAATACCTGCCGGAGGACTGCACATCGCAAGCAGTCTGCGTTCCTCGCCTGGAACAACGCCAGGAAAAATCGGGATCCTGATTTGGCGGAGAAGAAGCGACAGTACAACGCCGCATCCAGATCCAACAGGAAGGCTATTGCCGAAGCCAAGGCGGAGCACGTGGCCAGAATTGGCGAGCGACTAGGAAGCTATCCCAGTGGGAGCCGCGCCTTCTGGTCGCTGGCCAAAGCTGCGCAACGGAACTTCTGCCAGTCCAGTCTCCCACCACTGCGAGCAAGCGATAGCAGCCTGGCCCATAGCGCAAAAGAGAAGGCCGATCTTCTGGCTGAACTCTTTGCCTCGAACTCGACCATGGACGATGGAGGGACCACGCCACCTACCATCCCTCGGTGTGGAAGTTCACTGCCTGAAATCCGTATTACACAACGTGCGGTCAGGCGGGAACTTAAGCTCCTGAACGTCCATAAGTCGAGCGGGCCGGATGGCATCCCAGCAGTGGTACTAAAGACGTGTGCCCCTGAATTGACCCCCGTATTAACGCGCCTTTACCGTCTTTCTTACCAGCAGAACAGGGTTCCATCTTCGTGGAAGATTGCCCACGTCCACCCAATTCCCAAAAAGGGTGACCGAGCCGACCCATCAAATTACAGGCCAATTGCGATAACGTCCCTGCTCTCCAAAATTATGGAGCGGGTAATCAATACCCGCCTTCTACGGTACCTGGAAGAGCACCAGCTAATTAGCGATCGTCAGTACGGTTTCCGTCACGGCCGCTCGGCTGGTGACCTTTTAGTGTACCTGACACACCATTGGGCAGAAGCTTTGGAGCGCAAAGGTGAGGCTCTCGCCGTTGGACTGGATATCGCGAAGGCGTTTGATAGGGTCTGGCATAAGGGTCTTCTTTCGAAATTACCATCCTATGGAATCCCCGGGGGACTCTGCAAATGGATAGCCAGCTTCCTGGACGGTAGGAGCATCAAAGTCGTCTCTGACGGCTGCTGCTCCAAAACCTTGTTCATTAATGCTGGCGTTCCACAAGGTTCGGTGCTCTCCCCAACACTGTTCATTCTGCATATCAATGACATGTTGTCAGTTGAGAACATTCATTGCTATGCGGATGACAGTACGGGTGATGCGCGGTATACCAACCACCAGACCGTCCCTCGGATTGCATTACACGAAAGGCGGTTGCAACTTGTGTCTGAAGTCGAAGACTCTCTAGGGCGAGTCTCCGAATGGGGTACAAAGAACTTAGTCAAGTTCAACCCCACGAAGACACAGGTGTGCGCGTTCACTGCGAAGAAGGACCCATTTATCGTAGTGCCTCAGTTCCAAGGAGTTGCTCTTCGAATGACAGACTCTATTGGGATCCTCGGTGTGGAAATCTCTGCTACAGTGCAGTTTGGGAGTCACTTGGAGGACAAAACCAAATTGGTGAGCAAAAAACTGGGAGTTCTGAACAGAGCGAAGCGGTACTTCACACCCAGCCAGCGCCTGAAGCTTTATAAAGCCCAAATTCGGCCTCACATGGAGTACTGCTCACACCTCTGGGCTGGAGCTCCCAAATATCAGCTCGACCCACTTGACTCCTTGCAAAGGCGTGCTTTCCGCATCGTAGGAGACCCCAATATTACAGCCTCAACAGAGACCCTGGAGCAGCGGAGAGACTTTGGATCTCTCTGCGTCCTATATAGGCTCGTCAACGGGGAGTGCTCCGAGGAACTCTTTGCAATGGTGCCCACATCACCTTTTTACCATCGCACCACCCGCCACCGCAGCAAAGTCCATCCGTACTACCTGGAACCGATCTGCTCCAGTACAGCTCGGTTTCAGCGTTCATTTCTCCCGCGTACGTGCAAACTTTGGAATGAGCTCCCTGCTGCGGTGTTTCCTGAGCACTACGATATGGCCGTCTTCAAACGAGGCCTAAAAAGAGTATTTCTCTCCAGGTAGGCAGAGACTGAGCTGTGCCCCTGGCATTGCAGATGTCCATGAGCGATGGTTACCACTCACCATCAGGTGGGCCATCTGCTCGTCTGCCGCAAAGGCCATAAAAAAAAAAAAAAAAAAAAAAAAATTATTCGAGGCCATACGACAAGTTGAAAACGAGAGTTCAAGTCACGCCGTATTTTTTATACCAGTATGGTGGCAAAAAGCTTACGGTCTGCCTGATCGTAAACAGTCACCGTAACCTAACAGGAACACCGTTATAGGTAGCATTTCGTGATTTAAATTTTTTGAAAAATACTTTGAGCGGTGTTCCTGACATGACCAGAGTTAGGGAGAGAGCTTTTTGGGTTGGATAATTAAACATTGGTAAGGAATATTTTAACAATAATATAATATATGTATATTACATTTTCTGGACTTTGATTTGCCGTAAAGAAGAGCTAGTCAGAGGCTCACAAGCTAACGGTGACACTACCAGGGACACCAAAGCACGTTGATGATGCTTCAAAAGTCTATTCACCGACTTTCTAAAAACCCCATACTGTGAATAATGAAAACTTCGATAAGAATTCATTCCACAGTTGGAGTGTACGCGGGAGAAATTTCTCCTGAAACCGCACTGTGCTTGACACTTAAGCTCTAGCGTATATCCTTTTCACATTTATTCTTATAATTATTTTATTTCAATAACATGAAACGACATAAATATAAAAGAATCATCTTAGAGTATGCATCTACAGTATGGAACCCTCAGTATAAGAAATACAAAAATCAAATTGAGCGAATTCAGAATAAGTTCGTAAAGTTCCTTACTTTCAAACATTACAATGATTGTACGCTTCCTACTTTGATATCGTTGGAAAGTCGACGTACGGAAAGGGATTTATTATTCTTATTTAAATTAATAAACAATTATTTGGATTCTCCATTTTTGCTAAGTCAAATTTCATTTAGATGCCCTCGACTAAATTCTAGGAGTATGTCGCTGTTTCACCTCCCACTCAGACGAACAAATTATTGTAAAAACACTGTTTTCGATCGCGCATGTTCTTCATATAACAATAATTTTGAATCTGTCGATCTGTTTTTGTTAAATATTAATAAGTTTAAGAGCAGTATTCGTGCCGTTATCGGTGACCTATAGCGCTCCATGTTTGTAGTTTTGAATACGATTTTTTATTTCTTAAAATATTTTTAGCGATCTTCTTTAAACATGTATTAGTAATTAAGTGGAAACTTCACTGGTATATGATAATTAATTTTATGAATAGTCTTTAAGTATAATATTTACTGTTTGTTTCCCAAATATAAATAAATAAATAAATAAAATAGTAGTCAAACATTATACTTAGTAACCTTATAGGGTTGTTTAGGATAATGCCCATAGAAAACCGGCGTCGAGATCTACGAAGAACTATGAGTCCGTACTCTTAAAATGGAACATATCACAAAACTTCATCACACGTCTCGCTTTAACTTTAATGTGTGTATATAAGCGAGAGGAGGACGTGGCATCAACAGCTGTATATCAAATTTATGTCTTCACAGTACACGTAAAAGTACTCTTTTCACAAGCGCACGATGCCCAAATAATGATTCAAAAATAGAATTACTGGTCGCAGGTAGATAAATTTTTTATAGTCTTTTTTTCTGGTTCTGGTAGAGGTTCTAATGACTGCAACGCTAGCATCTCCATACAATACTAGTAATTATAAACACAATTACATACATATAAACTCATATACAATTGCATACACTCATACTCCCAGAAGCGCACGCGCTCAAACACACACATAATATTGCTTCTTATCATTACCCAAGTTTTTTTCTATTTATTGTTTTATTACCTATTTATATGTATATCTGTATCTTAGTCAAATGTTGTCATAAATGTTTATATAAATGTTATATCTAATCTAATTATTATATATAGAGTAAAGCGTCGATTATCCGAACGTCGCTCAACCGCACGACCGCTTATCCTAACGGAACGCGCGGAATGTCAACGCCTTCCCCGACTTATGCGTGCATCTCACGCGCCTCCCGCGCCACCGTTGTCGCGCGCTTGTCAACTCGTTGTTGTTAAACTAAATTTTGTTGCTTCAAACTCTTTATTTAAATTCTCTTTATCAAAATGTCTAAGCGTAAACGTGGTATCCTTTCTATGAAAGATAAATACGAGATTAATAAAGTGTTACTATAATATTGACTAAACCTTTTTTTTTTATTTAGCTGTACGTAAATATGTACAGCCGAATCAATATATGTGCATATCGATAGTACAGTTTGATCATAGGTACAGTTCGATTATACGAAAATACCGATTTTCCGTACACCCTTGTCCCCCAATTAGTTCGGATAATCGACACTCTACTGTAGTTTAAAACGCTCGAGCTGTGGCACATTGCAGATCATTTTAGTAATCGTAGTCTGAACTCTCAATATAAGCCAAGCTTAGTGCAGAATTCGCTAATTATAAGTTTATTATATGTAAATATTTGGTAGAAATAAATAAAAAAAATTACATCAGCACAGTTTTGTCATTCCCTATCTGGAAAAAAATACTAGTGTTTGTGTTCTGTAGTGAAAAATATATATGTAGTGCTATATTATATGAATTATAATAAAAAAATACGTAAGTGTGGAATAACGATAAAACAAGAAGAGTTTAAGGTAAAACATGTATATATCACTCACCAGTTTTACAGGAAGAAGACCATACCATGACCATCTGCTTCAGTAACTCCCTCTCACCAATTTCTGAAAACAACAGTATGAATGTGTTTCCATTGCTATGTTTCAGTTTTAAGGGAATGCAGTTAAATCACTGGGTAATGTAACTTTACATCTTATGTCACATAAGTTTTCTTGCTGTATATTTTACAGTAACTACTTGTTCTATAGGCTTATTATCTGGTGGGCAGTCTGCTTATTAACACGAGGCTATGTCGGACTCTCCGCCAGATGGTAAATGCGGCTGACCGACTAAAACCCTACGGACCTCGCATCTGCGCCAAAAAGTGACGGGGCTACGAGAACCCATTAGTACACAACCACGGCCCCGTCGGTGCGTACTTGCCGTAGCAAGCCCCTCCCATTTCATTTTTTTGTTCCCCTGAGGAAAATGCATTAAATTGCATACCCCGGCTGTAGCGAGCCGGCGGTTATGTGGGGCACTCCTCCCCAAAAGGGGAAGGCCTACCCACTAAAAACCTAAGGGATGGCCTTCCTCAGGCATGTAGGGAGCCCCCGGGAACGCGAAGCGACTTCCGGGAACCCCCAGCCTCCGCTGCGATAATCCAGGGGAGCCCTCCTCGGGAGAGACAACTACCTCCCCCGATCTCCTCCACCGACGACGCCCCCCGGTCATGGGAGGGGCGTGGTTCCTCCCGGGTCGCCAACGGGCGCGAGCAAGTCACACCCGCGGATACGGCGACCCGCGCGGCGCCGCAGCTGTGTTACCGAGCCCGGTGCCGCCTCCTTCGAGCGGGATCGGCCATCTCCCGACCCCGCTCGGCGGCCTCCTTCTGGAGCATCATTGCTTCACTGAAGGAGGCCACAGCCCTCCAACCTCCCTCGTCCGCCAGCATTGCCGCAATCAATGCCGGCGGAGACAGATCCCGCCCGATCTCTGCGACCAAGACTCGGCGCTCGGAGGCCCACGCGGGGCACTCTGCCAGCGTGTGCAGGTGAATGTCGATCCCTCCCGTCCTATTCGACACAGATACTCACCGAAGCAGCCGTTCCCGGTGAGAATCTGAGTCAATCGGTAGGTGACCTCCTCCTTCCCGCGGAGCCAAGCTTCGAGGTGCGGTAGTACGGCACCGACGGCCCGAAGGTAACTAACCTAACCTTACGTTATCTAAAACATCAACCACTTAATTTATCCAGCCAGTGTAAAAATAATCCATACGCATTAAAATATTGCGTACTCCAAGTTCATACTTATGAATATGTATTTAATAATCATGAAAGTTCAAACCTTTGATGATTTTCAGGAAAACGAAATGCCATTGTGAATGATACATATTTGCTACCGTACCCTCGGTAAAAGTTGCTAGATGCTAAAATTTAAATTTTTCAGATACATAATTTTATCGCAGAACTTTTTGAACAATTTTACGGGATTTTTTTAGCGATCAAAATGTGAAATTCGATTCGATAGAACTGAACACGCTTGTCATATATCACATTTTTTAGATAACTCAGATTTTTATGATGACACGATGCACGAAATGATGAGGCACATATATAGTTCATTTTTTATTAATCTAAATACGATTCTCGAAATAATACTTTAAATGCGCTTGAGTTGTAAGCAATTTTGACATAACTTGCTCTCTGACAATAGCGCAATATTGAAAGCTTTATGGGGATGAAAATTCTTAATTTTAATACTTTGTTTGAACATTCAACATGTTTATTTACAAATTCATCATTTTTAATTCAATCACAAAGAAAAGCTCAAAGCATAGTCTTCTTGTTCGTTACCGCAGTAGATTTAAGGCTGAGATTTGTATGATTTTGTTGGAAATAATATTGACACTGTGTGCTCAGAGTGATAACTTTTTTGGTACTGACTTGAATACAGGTAATGTAGACTATAGTTAAGCACTGCGACAAACATGATAGAAAAAATCTAGCTAACATAACACTTCTCTATTGCTCTTTGGACTTTGATCCTCCTTATACTGTAAATAAGCAGGTTTTCTTTCCATGTACACGAGTACGCTTCATCACGGGATCACGATATTCAAATTTCCGAACAGAACCAATGCTGGCTTTTCTTTGGTTTTTGCACGTACAAGGTTTTTGTTCTCTTAAGCTTATATCGGCAGGTTTTTGTTGAATAAAGATTAGGGGCCATCCATAAATTACGTCACACGGTTACGGGGAGGGAGGGGGTTGACGAAGTGTGACATTGTGTGACAAGGGGGTGGGAGGGATCTTAAATTTCGTGACGTCACATTACAAAATCTATTAAATCAATTAAGCTAACTGTTAAAACACAAATTTTAAATTATTAGTATTAGTATGAAAAGTGCTGTAAATATTAACTTTTATTGTAAAGTCTGTAGGTATACTCTCATAAATAAAGAAAGGAATAGTATCTTCTTCTATCTATTAATAGGGGTACTCCCGAAACGTACTATTTTTCTAATTGATTAGAATACGTGATTTTGAAAAATATAATAAGTAAATCATGAAATGACCATATACTTATTTAATATAAGTAATCGTTTTTTGTTTTGTTAATTGATTTGATGTTAATTTTATTAAAATGAAAATAAAACTGATTTCGAAACCGCTTTTATCATTCAATAATTTCTATAATTTCAAAATTTGTGACGTCACACTAGGGGGGGGGAGTCTTACAAATGTGACTAGCTGTGACAAGGACTGGGGGAGGGGCAAAAAATCACGAAATTCGTGTGACGTAATTTATGGATGACCCCTTATTATGATTACCTATGATGACTTATTGCGATTCTCTTCGGATAATTTATGTACTTATTGTAGTTTTAACTTTATTTTTAGATTTTGTAGTATTTTTGCAAACTTACATTTGTTCAGCATTTGAATTGCATCGCCGTTGATTTTTTAAAAAACGTCGCTCCGCACTAGGATTTTTATCCTGCGTCATGGGTACTGTCACACACATAGAAATTTCACATGTACAAACACTCAGAGCGGAATTAATTTTTGTATCTTACACAATATCTGTCCCATGCGGGAATTCGGAACTCGACCGCTGCGACCAAAATGTCGTCTTTCATAAATAGTATTTATGACTAATTTTGTATGACTATAGTAGACGTATTAAATAAAATAATTAACACACTATGTAACCATGAACGTTGAAATATATTTTAAGAGGTGCACATGCCTCTTAATATTAGAACTATACAAGAAAGCACATAAAATTGAATAAAAATTACTGTTCAGATCTTTTTACAGTTAGAAGTTTAGTTTTCACCCTATCTTATTCATTGATGTAATTAAATAGTACAATCATAAAAATAAAAAATAATTGGGGCGCGTAACGGTTTTGTAAACGTTTTCTCACTGCTAGTTTAAAAAAAATACTTCGTTTTAGAATCCAATTGTCAGGATGTGGATTTCTATACAATGATATCATAAAAGCTCATCACGAGGCAATAAATATTTTTGTACAATGTCTTACAAAATTCAAATAGCGCGATGAACATATTAATTATGATATGACTGTTATAATATATTGCCACCTGTTTGCTTATTACCTTAGTTAGAAATATGTGTACTGTTCTAGTTATGTATTGTACAGTGTGTACACACATACCTAGAAATATTATCCGGTCAGCTATATTGTATAAGAAAAAAAAATATAACAAAACTAGCTTTCTGCCCGCGGCTTCGCCTGCGTGGATTTCGTGGATTTTGTCGTCATAGCTTTTGCACACGGCTACATATGCGCGGAAGTCGGTTTATGGCGCGAAGATTTTATCGCGCTTCCAGCGGGACTATTCGTTTTTCCGAGATAAAAAATGCCGCAAAATCTTGCTCAAGAATCACTCTATCTATTGATGAAAACCGCATGGAAATCTGTGCAGTAGTTTTTGAGCGAAGCCTTTATTGTGCATCCCGTGGGATCTGTCGATTTTTCCGGGATATAAAGAAGCCTATGTTACTCGGGGATAATGTAGCTTTCCAAAGGTAGAAGAATTTTTGAAATCGGTCTAGTAGTTTCGGAGACTATTCATTACAAACAAACAAACAAACAAATCTTTCCTCTTTATAATATTAGTATAGATAAATATTTCCTGCGCCTTTTTATGATTTAATTAGCCTAGCCAAAGTAATATTGTAAGGCTTGTGTTATGGGATCTAAGGTAACGGAAAAACATATATATAATCTTAATATATATATTTCTTGTGTGCGTGTGTATGTGACTGAACTCCTTCTAAACGACTGGACCAATTTTGATGAATTTTTTTGTGTGTATTCCAGGGGGCTTGAGAATGGTTTAGATTCACAATACGGTCATATAGATATTGTTTTTCAGCTAAATTATTTATTTAAAAACATTTGAGACAACGTGAGACAACGTGACATTTGAGACATTTGACAGGACAACGTCTGTTAAGCCAGCTAGTATACATATATATATATAAACATTTTGGGTAGAAATATATATTTAGTAATATTTATTTCTAGCCAAAATTATATAATATAAATAAGTAAGGTATAAATGCTTGAATTCATCACACAAACTGACCTCACCGGGATTGAAGCCCGGACCTCGAAAGAAAGAAAAGAAGAGAACCTTGGAGAAAAATGTATAAATAATCGATTGTATTCTGTTTTATGTGTCAAATAAATAAATAAAGAAGTATCTGATATCTCCGCAAGTATCATAATTCGGAAGAAATATAAATAACAGTTGAAAAGAGCTACAAATATAATTTAGCGACATTTCCAGCTAATTATAACGTCGGCGTTAATTCAACCGTATTCACGCTCCTATTTAGTTGAAATGACGTATCAAAAGGTTATTTGATGTTTACATTGAGAGATATTAATATTTATAAGCAGCGCATATTGCTAAATTAAAAAGAGTTTTTAGTAGCTTGCTGTAAGTGCCTTTTTCGTAAGCTTAAGCTTCAGATTTTGTGCTTCGTTTGTAATGTGTTGTGGATTCATACGTTACGTTCAGAGTGATATTTCGTAATAAAATAAGGACAGAAATATAGCTAAGTGTAAGTCGAATCGCGCGTGAAGGGTTCAGTACCATTATCTATTAAAACGTCAAAAAAATCAAACGTGAAAATAATCATACATACACATATATACATGTTAACAATATCGAGCAAAAGCGAACAAGAATATCAAGTTATTTGTATGAGAATTCCCTTAGATATTAATTTTATTCTATTTGTTGTTATGGTGGCAACAAATACATTATCTGTGTCTAAAATGTTAACTATATGTTAATGGTTATGAATTGCAGCCTGGTAACAGACGGACAGTCAAAATATACGGAAACCGGAAAAAAATATATCATTATCTATACAAATAAATAAAATTGTAGTGTCGTCTGTCTATCTATCTGTTTGTTCTGTATCTGTAGTGAATTCGAGGCGATGAAGTTATCTGGTCAATAACGTACTAGTTTTGCATCTTTTGAACTAGAAGAAATCCATAATTTAAGAATGAAAGTAAAATAAAACTAATAAAAAATCTTGAATCTACTATCAAGTTCCATTTTCCTGAGTGTTTTGTTAGAGATAGAAACTAATCTACATATAAATAAAATCGGAGTGTCGTATATTTGTCTATCTGTTTGTTCCGGTTAATCTTTGAAATCGATGGTCCGAATTTGACGGGACTTTTATTGACAGGTAGTTGATGTAATAAGCAATATCTTAGGTTAATTTTATTTAAGAAAAAATGTAAAAAAGTTTGAAAATGAAAGTAATGTTGCAATGTACAAGTACTGTCCAATACCGCGCGCAGCTCATGCGTATACCACTTAAAACAAAAATGCAAAAATAAACAAAAAAACTAAATAAACTAATCAACTTTTTTCGTAAATTCCACACGGGCGACGTCGCGGGTACAGTTAGTATAGTATAAGTGTAGGAGTTTGTGTTCGCACTTATGTTTACACTTTCAAACAGGGCTGAAATGTGTTTTGAATTGGAAATATGACTAATTAAACAACATTAGTATAATTAATCGACACTAAAAAGATCGGACTTCATTTTGTTGGAATTTTAGTCTAACCTTTGTCTCGCAAAATCTTTTATGTTACAAATACGAAAAAAGTAAAAGAAAAGAAAAAAATATTTCACGAGCCCTTATTAAAGTATATAGCATCCATATTTCAATGATAAAAGAAAAGAAATATTAAAGATATGACTGTATGAAATAGAATCCCTTTATCTTCTTAATTAAAAAAAAATAGAACACCAATATCTACGAAGTGTTCATTTGAGCATGTGTCAGAAAGTTAAATTATACAGTGGATAATTTTTTAAGCGAAGAATTGGCTGTATGGGCATCGTTCCCTTTGCCTTCCCAGAATGGGAAAATTAACCAAAAAAAAAAGCATGTGTCAACTATATTTCAATGATGAAAATCCAAAATCAAAAAGTATGCGTAATGGAAAAACGTTTTTCATTTATTTTCATAATCTGTGCGTTAAATCCCAGGTAAATTATTGTCCAGATTCGAAACCTGAAAGTGTTGTTAAAACTTTTATCACTAATCTATTAATATATACTACAGAAGAAACAAGAACATCAAAGTGTCAACGAACATTTCGTTAAATATACTTTGTATCAGCGTAAGGAGACAAAGAGTTTCTCAGAAACTGCCTTTGTGTAATAAGTTAAGCTAGTAATTAAATCAAGTAGTGTTTGATAAATAAATAAATAATGAACCATTTCCATTCAATTTAATTTTACTGATAAGATTTTATTATTCCTTCCAAATTATTTTTTCGAATGATCTTTTGATGCTTCGGCACGAATTGGGCCGGCTCAACCGGAGTGATACCACGGCCTCACAGAAAACCGGCGTAAAATAGCGCTTGCGCTGTATTTCGCCGAGTGAGTGAGGGTACCGCAGGCCCAACCGGGGAGGTTGGGCCTGCGGTATTCCTTTTTAAAAGGCTGGCAACCAATCTGTGACTCCTCTGGTGTTGCGGGTGTCCATGGGCAACGATTATCGCTTACCATCAGGTGATCCGTTTGCTCGTTTGCTGCACTATCCTATAAAAAAAATCTGTTTCATTTTTGTTTTCAAATAGCGACGTATCTGTGAATTCTTAAAGAACATATTCTTTCTACTGTATAAGCATAATGAGTGTATGTAGTAATTAACAGTGTCTATATCAGTGATTCCCAAAGTGGTTTATATCGATCGCTAGGGGTCTATGACAACCAGGTAGGAGAAGGCGGGCACGCAAATGCAGTGCTCGCCTAATGACCCTACCGCGAGGCTGCGTGCGCGTCTGGCTACCGCGCACGCCGTGGTGATGTCTCTCCGTCTGGGGGACTGTCCAGGGGTTCTCGGACAGTCCCTCCCTTGGCGTTGGCTCGATCAGACCTAGGTCGAGTCGGCCCCGGAGCACATGGCGGTATAATCGCGAAAGCGCACCCCGCCATGTGCCCCGCATGGGCCTAGAGAACTCAGGGGGGTTTTAGTGGGTAGGCCGGTCCTGTTGACCGGAGAGCCCCACACACGGCCGCGCCTAGCCAGCGAGGTGTCACGGTGCAAAAGGTGCATTTCCCCTCTTAAAAAAGGGGTCTATGACAACCAGCAAGAGTCAAGGGTGAAGCACGTCAGCGAAGAAAAAAATTTGGGGTCAATGAAATTGAAATTGAAATTGAAAAGAAATAAAAACGGACCGTGGACCCCACGAATGGATCTCAACATACACTGATAGTACCTATTTAGTTACATAATATTATCTTCTAATATAAAGATATAAAATTAATTATAAAAGTACCTATGAAGTAAAAAAAAATGTTATAAATGGTTATAAAATTTTGTAAGATGTAGGTGTTCAGTAACAGGTAAGTAGGGGGTCTACCCAAAACCGAAAAACATAGCAAAGGGTCTACGACACAAAAAAATTTGGGAACCTCTGGTCTATATCATTGGTATTATGTGTTTATTTATTATTATATTATAATTTACCTTAGTACATTTCTTTTTTTGTATATAATTGTTAATAGTTTGTTCCATTTTACAACCTTAATGCCTCAAAGTCATACCTTCATACTTTGAGCAAGGAAAATATAATAGAAAATAAAAAGGGCAAGCAAATTCATAAACGATTAATTAATAAGACTATGTTATTTAACACCATTACAAGAAATAGTAATCAAACCCGCGCCACATAAAACTGACTGACACATATTTCTAGAATCTTCATGCTAGAAATAGCACAGTTTTATGTTGGCGACAATTCTCAAGCAGATCTACGTGAGTTGAGGCATGTACACAACATTGAACCTGCCTATTTACTACGATGCATTTTATGGAGTGCAATCATTAGATCTCATATACGGGCCTCATATAGGGTAGGCACCCTAAACTATCTTAGGGGCTCAACTTGTGATAGTAGGGCTTCATCACCACAAAAGACTTCATCCGGCGGCTTACCACCAACTCTCTTGTCGAACCTGCTTTATGTCTCGCATTACAAGATATTACACAGACCATCGGATAGGAGAACCGTCTTTGATAGATGGATATTCCTATATATTATACTTCTCTTTATATTTTACTAGATTTCCGCCCCCTGCTTTGTTCGCGTTATATCAGATGTTCCAAAAGGAAAGATATTTTTGCCGCGGCATAAACGATTTTATGTTCTACCCCTTGTAAAATTTATATTAATCAAATTGCATCATAACTCGACCAGCTATTGTTATCAGATTAACTCGCAGCAAACATATTTTACTGTAGTAAAAATGTCCCTATATTCTTCTCTGACTTTCAAACAATTCATATATCAACTTTAATATAATATGTATATTTATAAGTTATAATCATACGAGTACGTTTATGTTAAAAAGACGCTAATAAGTAAGGGTTATTACAAAATCAATGATTATTTAAATGATGCCAATTCAACAAAAAAAATTGGTGTTGATTTGAATACATTACATTCTAAAGTTTAAATATTTGTTTTCCCGTATAAATTGTAATAATAATAATAACACGTCCTGAATGGGTGGTTAGAAAACCCGCACTGGGCCAGCGTGGTTGACTAAAGCCTAATCGCCCTAACGTATTTAGGGTAGGCTCGAGCCCCTCAGTGGGGAGGTAAATGAGCTGTGATGATGGATGGGTGGTAGGAAAAAAAAGTTTGGACGATTCAAAAGAGCTTTCTATATATATTATCTGTGAACCAAATTTCAGCGATAAATATTTTTTATTTATTTTTTTTATACCACGATGGTGGCAAACAGGCCTACGGCCCGATTGATGGTAAGCAGTTACCGTAGCCTATGGACACTTGCAACACCAGGGGTGTAACGTACAAACGTATAATTATTACACTACCTACTTGTAGACAAGTAAAAAGAAAATAACACTCGGATTATGTTTTTTTTTGCTATTAAAGTTTAATGTAACCTAACAGACAGTACAGATAAATTGCTAGTTTATAAAGATTAGATAGATTTAATCTTAGCAAGGCATCAATATAACTGCATTATCACTATTTTAATTCGATTTTCATAGCCATCGACTTACATAATTTGCCTGCTGATGTCAAGCACATAACAGAGAATCTCTGAAGGATTTGTTTAAAGAAATTAGTATATTGATCTTAGCAGGTCAATACACTTATGAAAGTTTTATTTATGTTCATAAGAAACAGAATAATGTTGATATAAGTTTTCTAAAACATAAATTAAAAAGGAGAAATAAAAATTAGTTAGCTGTTACAGCGTACAGGATGCAAAAAAAAACTAGTGGCTCTTTTTTACAACAAAGTTCCACAAAATGTTACCGATTAGCCTTTTCACAAATCTAATGATTTAAAAAAAATCCTATGAATAAAGGTTATTTGACTGTTAAGAATTAATTACATTATTTGTTATCAGCTTGAGCTTAATTTTAATAACTCAATAATTATATTGATAAATATTTAAACTATAGTAAATAACATGATGGTTTTCTTGCTGGTTCTTTCCAGTATAAGGTCTCCCGCCATGGACTTGTGAACCAATGGCGTAGCAACTTTGACATGCAAAACTGATTTTAAAAATCCTATTTCAGAACAAAACTTTAAAGCACACGCCTTAGACATTAATCAGTAAATCGAGAGCTATCAAATTCTCTAGGGTCATAAAACAAACTCCACTAAGTTCCGAATCATCGATTTCCAAATAAAGGCAATCAATATTAAACGCTTCTGGCAACTTTGAAGCCTTTTCCGATAGCAAAGTAGGTAAAAACTGTTGTAACTTATTGGAGGGGCCTCGAGTTGTCGACCACAAATTTATTTGGATTGGCAATAATTAAGTCTGAAAGGTAATACCATGAGGATTTACAGAACACGTTTCACTACTCCCATTCCTTACAAGAATATTGTTGAAGACAGATTTCTAAGAAAGTTGCTCAGAAATCTACTTTGCGTTGTACGGTCCTTTTATTAGGCTTGTTAATCAAAATTCAATAGTGTAGATTAACTTTAATTGAACAATAGATTTAGCCTTAACAGCTCTTGCAGTAGAATAACTATAAACCTACCAAGACTAGACAAGAAAAAGTGACGAAGGTCAGTAGTGATACTAGATTACCTGATGTTCAACATGTCGTGTGAAGGGTCGTCGTAAATCCGATCGCGTGTGTAGTAGTATTGCAATTCGGACCCTACCGTACGCTCTCAAAGAGGCGAAGAAAACGCCGGAGGGTGTTGGTACGTAGGTCTGGTACTCTTGGTAGGATAGCCCTACCTACACACGCGTGCCACCTAGCCGACGGACGGATACGGTTTAATATATACGCGTGAAATGCGTATTTCTCCTCCAAAAAAAGGTTCGTCCTAAATGCACCGCGCCCTTTTCTTTAAGAATCAGTCAACCTGACTTCCAACCGAAAGGTCAATAAGACCACAGCTGCATACAGTTTAATAAGTAGCCGGCTTAAGCCAAATCCGACAACTCCTTGGTACTCGATTGGATTTCCAAACCCTTGTGAGGATGCTATTTCATCCCTTCCTGACACAAAAGAAAGTCTCCAAAAATCACTCTTAAATCGCCTAATAGATTGTGTATATACTAAATCAAGGGACTACTTTCTTAAAAGTGCTACAATTCCACTGCATTCTAGATCAGTCTAGCAGCAGAAGATGTAAGTGATCATCGTCATCTTCATTTCAGCAGACATACGCCCACTATTGGGGATAAACCTCGTACAAGGATCATAATAGTGAGTGTTAGGCTATCTCCGACCAAGCTGACCCAGTGCGGAATCGTGAGGAGTGACAGAATCTCATCCGTTGATTATCTTGGTTTCCATAAATAATGTATCGCAACCGCACATGTAACTATTGAAATATAAAACGATTAAGCCATGAAAATTAAATGCACACATTTTAACATTTATAAAGTAACTAGCGGCCCGGTACGTGCTTCTCTATGTATACAATGAAATAAAAAAAAATACGTTAAATTCATTATTTCAAACAAAAAATATTTAGTTAATTGCTAGCTATTTTAAACCTTAATTCATAACATATGGAAAATCAAATTATCGCTGACAATTTGCTTTAAACATAGCACGTTCAAAATGAATGAATGATATAACATGCTTATACTATCAACATTGAAAATAGTTTAAATTTGACAGTACAATCTCCATCTTAATAAAGTTTCTATTTGACACAAAAATCCCTATTAATAAAATTATCCGCCATTTATTGAATTCATTTGTTACAAAAATATGTGATAAATGAAGAACCGCTCGACCGATTTTGTGCAAACTTCCAAAACAAGCCTTAAGCATTTGATTTGGATAGTGAACCCGTTCTTGAATTAACATATTTTATCAGTATAATTATTATAACTGCTATACGAGTACCTAGTTGTCATATATATACACTAAATAAAGTTTTATATATGAACGAACATTCTGTAATTTCAAAGTTGCCTAAAACTTTATAAAACGCAATATCTCTGGAAGGAAAGTTCCAAACCAAACCCAGTCTATCATATTAACCTCATATCTACGCATTGAAGACTGTTTATCATTAAGAAGAATTGAGTGATGAAGAGATGATAAAGAGATCTCTTACGAGACTACAAAATCATTACGCTAAACAAAATGGCGACCTCGCAGCGAATCGAATATAGCAACAAGGTTAAATAATTATGAATATACGTAGGTTGATAATAATTTATATTGAAAATATTTTTTCTTAATATAAAATCAACGATTGAAGAAACCTTAACTAATAATAACTTTTCTAATCGTTCCTTTAATAATTTGATTTAATTATATTGGATCCCAATTTATCGTCTCATTTTATGATTAATAAGTAGCTTTTGGCTTCCCTCTTTTTGCCTTCTTATTTATAAAAGATATACCTTCAGAGTTTGTTGAGAAAGCTTGTTCTTCTCGAGCAAGTTTTCTAAATTTCCAAACAGGTGTAGTAATTTTTTGTTTTCCTTGTTCTTATGCAAGTAGAAGGTGAAAGGCCTAAGTTAAATAAAAAATACTTTTATTTGATTATTGAATAAAAAAAAACCTTCCAAACATAAAATTAAGTTAGCGCAATCACTAACATCAAAATATATTTTACTACCGAGGAAATGCTGGAGGTCATTGATCAGTATTATAGCCTTAATAAAATTTAAGAGAACCCGGAGTGCGGTCCTTGAAGTTTACCTTCAAACCTATCCTATTTCGCACCTATGCCTTTCCAATTTTCCCAATTATTAACTGTTTACAATGTTAACACTTTGTTTACTATCCTTCAGCAGTATCGCAAAACTGATACAAATATAGTTTATTATTTTGAATGGAGGATTCCATTCAAAATAATTTCTCTTCGTCATTTTCACATTGTTATTTTTTTAATTTTCATGATAAATTCCAAAAAACAATATGTTATCACATACATAACTATTACTACTACTACTGTTAAATGTACTATTGTTAAAACCATATCCTTATATGGAAACTCTTTGACTTCCATATAGGAGAGGGTACAATAATATAAAAACTTGACCTTCACATAATAACAGAGTGCACGTTATATTATTATCCATTTACAGAAATTCTTAAATTTAAGCTTCTTATAAAAAACATAAAACATAAATAACAAAACTTGAACCTAATTTGCTGCCGGAAGCGAAGTAAGATTCAAACTGCCGGTGGTTAGGGCTGCTGAGAGAAATCTCGGAGCAATATGTGATGTCGAGGATCACCGCTTTCCGTATCCTACCCTTGATTCGTCAAGCGAGAAAATTCTTAAGATGTTGATCGAGGCTATTCGCTGTTAAGCCATTTACAGAAATAACTATTATTATTATTGTTTGATATAATATAATGGAAATTGAATCATTTTAAGATTAGGTGGAGTTTCCTAGACTCAAGGTTGGCCCACACTCCTCCTATCTGCAAGGTCACAGCAGATGCTGTTTAACAATTATTTGGTAATCTGTGGTTGCTCATATATATATACACACACATTATATCTTTGCCCCACACTAGTAGTTTTATCTTGTGTCGTAGTCACAAACAAAATCTCACGTGCTCATACTCCCAGATCGGAACAAATTTTTGTAGGTTATATTGCTTACTAGGCTATCACTCGACAGCTGCGCCAAACATGTCCTCAAATATATATATTGCCATTCCCTTCATGCTCATTACGGATATAATATAATGATGTTAGTAATTAGTAGCATGCTCTAAGTCAAGTTAAACTGATTGATCTTTGAATCACTCCTATGATGCTTAAAATACAGGTCGTTTTCGTAGAGCAACAAACATAAAGAAGGGTTATGTAGGCTAGGGATGCATATTTTACTCTCCCTCAAATTGTAGTGACAAAAGATTATTGATGATTACTACCATACCAACATACAGATACTTAAACTCCTCATTTTTTAAATTCTATATATAATAAGAGTATTTTTTGATGGAAAAATATTGTAGAACTAACAGTATATTACTTTTGAAGATATATCAACATGTTTGCGGCGTTGTTGCGGTTTGCTCAAAAACGCTCCATACTAAAACCACTGCAATCGTGACGCCATAATTTAGTAAACTCGACTAATTTGTATGCGCAAAAGTATAAACAAAATTAAAAATAACTTTTTTGTACGTTTATAGGTTACTTTCTATATAAAAAATTGTTACACTTAATGTGAGAATGCTAGAAATGTTTTCGTTTCATTAGAACTACGTAAATAATTGCCCATTTTTTAGAAATCTAAATACTATATTAAAAAATAAACTGAAATGTCTATATTGACATACTATCATGAGATGTAAATTGCTCGGATCAGATAATTTATAATATAAAAACGGCCATATTCAGTTGTAGTCATCTACCCTTTTTGTAGGTATTTAATATTGCAACTAACATAAAAACTCGGAATTAACATCTTTTAAAATATCATATTAAAAAGTTTATAGTAACCTAAAACTAAGTTCATGAAAACGTGTATAACACAAAACTCGTAAGCATCTTTGCATTTTTTAAGCTATAACAAATAAATAAATAGTAAAGAAGGCACAGTTTTCGCTCGGCACAGAATTGCCGATCCCCACGAACATTCGGGGCGTCATTGATCCCGAGGATTTTCATAAAATCACGCTTAACTAGAAACAGGAGGCTCCTGTAGGTATACTCTCTATCTTTTAAAAATTGTGAACTACATATGTTTAATTCCCCGATTCAGACCAGGTAATTTTTTTTATAATTGGTCAAATAAAATCAAACTATATCAAAACAAACCAAATTAAATAAAATGTAATTAAATTAATATATTTCACGATACCAGCTAGTGGCCGGGACTTGGTCTGCGCAGGATTAGTATTTCGAGTACTTAGAATATATTAGTGTGGCATATATCTTTAAAAATTGTAACATATGTATTATTATAATGTATAAGTTATATTATTGTAAAGATTCATGAAAATCTATTTAGTAGTAAATACTACTGAATGGATTTTAATGAAACCTGACAGAGTTACAAAGATCCAGCCATACAAACCTTCACGCTTATAATATTAGCAGGGATAACTATACTAAAGACTAGTCCAACCCAAATTTGAAATAAGAAACGAAACAATATCAAATCTGTAACAAGGGAAAGCCCACCATACCCCCAACAATCCCCATCAAAATAGTTCAATTAGAAGAGCGTTTGATCGATCTGTCCCCTAGAAATTCACCAAGGATAAAGTAGCATTTCACCAGGAAAATATACCTCAAGGTCTCAATAAAATCGTCATCCTTCAGCTGCTGCAGAGTCGCGAGGAGCTTGTTAAACACTTTAATTATCACTAAATGGGCGCCAGGCCTATACACTTTTGTGCATAAGCATCGTGCGCGTCAGGCTACCGCGCACACCGTGGTGATGTCTCTCCGTCTGGGGGACTGTCCAGGGGTTCTCGGACAGTCCCTCCCTTGGCGTTGACTCGACCAGACCTAGGTCGAGCCGGCCCCGGAGCATATAGCGGTAGAATCGCGAATGCGCACCCCGCCATGTGCTCCGCATGGGCCTAGAGAACTCAGGGGGGTTTTAGTGGGTAGGCCGGTCCTGTCAGACCGCAGCCCACAGACGGCTGCGCCTAGCCGGCGTCACGGCGGTGCCGGCGGTGTCACGGTGCAAAAGGTGAATTTCCCCTCTTTAAAAAAAAGAAAAAAAAAGGCCTATCCGCTTTTGTGCATAAGCTTCGCGCAACCAAATCATGTTGATATTGACTTTATAGATTCATTTAACATCAGATAATTTTATGAACACCGGTGTTTTTTTAACAAATTGTAATAGATAGTATTTTAGGAAAAAGTTTTATGAAATACTAAGCATATATTAATTTTCTTCTCCCCATGAGGATAAACAGAGATCAGTTTTCTGCTTGTCACGATCTAAGCATACTACCCTAGCTTCCTCGACTTTTATTAAATACTTTAAAGCACGCTCATCGTCTCTTGACCTGACCTTCATGATATTTCCTATTGTTCGTTCTACAACAAGTACAAGTGTTTTCTAGTAGAAGTATTCGTTTAGGTCATCCCCTAGGAACTTGCCCATTCGTATTTACCTTATAAATGAATTTCCAATTGCATATATACATTTATCTGAAACTCCTATTGTGAAGCAAAATATCGTGAGGAAACTGGCAGATACCTGCGAAGTAAATTCAAAGATGTATGTAGTATCAAAGGCCCTAATTGCCCTAGCATAGTGAGGAAAGGTTCTTTTTGTACCCTCGCATAAACTCGAGCAAAAACATTACTGAGTCACATCGCTATGACCCAGGATACGTTAAGATAAAGGTATCCATACTAATTAACCTGGTTTAGTCAGTTAGTTAGGAATATCTCTGTGTACTCTTCCAGACCTGAACTTGTTTGTGACTCTATCAGCAAATTAAAAAAAGTTTAACACATTGTCCTTCTCCGCATAAATGGAAACAGTTTAAATAAAAGTTTTAAATTTATATGCGAAAGCATTGACTGTATATTATATATTTAGTTAGTGTGTGATATAGATGTAAGCTTTTCAAAAATACTTGTAAATTAAAATACGGAATGGAAGGTGTATTTTAAACTACTTTTTACGTTTTATTTATTATCAGATTTTTCAAACTTTATTGTAGGTTCTTTTTTTAAGATATCATTCTTAACTTAAAAAATGTTGACATTAAATGTAATAAAAACTAAATAAGTTGTGCAATTGCATAACATCATTTCTGATGTGTTATTTACATTCGATGGGTATTAATATCCTCTGAATACATACCAAAGAATTAATACAATGAACAAAATAAATGTGTTCAAAAACACAGTACATTGAATTTCTTAGCATAATCACAAAAATAAATGACAGTGATAAATGAGGTTTAGACATTATTATTTATTTTCTAAATTAATTTCTACAGTTTTATGTCTAACAGCGATCAAGTGATGGGTTACAACGCAACAGGTCGCGAGTTCGGTTCCCGCACGGGAATTATGACCTACAAAAATTTGTTCCGGTGTAGATGTATGTGCACGTGAGATTCTAATTCTATGTCTTTGACAGCACCCACGACACAAAATAAAAAGCCTTTTTTTTAACGAGGTGGAATTCTATTAGGCACCGTACCTGTTAATGGCTAATCAATATGCGTATTTGAGACTCACCTGGCGGGAAGCAGGGCATACCCGCATAGGGATATAGATACCGCTTACCGTGGATATAGAAGTAATCCCCAGATGTAGAAGTCACCTAAGCGGACAGGCCACACCTTAGGTGGTCTTTGAGGGGCTATAAATGCCCACCCAGACAGGATAAAAAGCCCTGGGTGTATGTGGCAATGTTTATTTAAAACTATATATATACCTATAATTATAGTCGAAAAATAACAATGTTTGGGTAACAGGAAACTACGCCATGTATACATATATATATATATAATATATATATAATACATAGCTTTGCTAATACAGGTATCGTTCATGGGATAACCTATATGAATAATACAACAAAATAGCAACCATAGAGAGTAGCTCTACCAAGCTATCCTCGCCTCCCCAGCGTTTAATTTTGCTATACGACCGGCCTGATTCCCACCGTCTAAATGGTATACAAGTTTTATCGGTTTCATTTACTTAAACTCCCATAATTATTACTGTAATATCCATTTCAGAATAAATCAACATAATCAAAACCTGCTTCTTTAACATGCTGTATTGACGCAATTCATTCAATTCGATAACATTTATATGTAACTAGCTACCCGTCCCGGCTTCGCACGGGTGCAATGCTGATACTAGATACACTACAGAAAAATAATGTATTTAAGGTATTTAATTGGATAAGGATTAACGCTGTATTGGTTAAAATCGCTACGAAAATGAGTCATTATTTGTCGTAAAAAGTAAATGACAAAAAAAAATATTCTGGGATATACATAAGTAATACACATACACATACACATATACCATCGAGAAGTTTTCTGTAGAGATTTTCAATGTGTACAATACTTAGTACACTATTTTGATAAATCTCGTAGGGTTCAGCCTGCGTTTGCAATGTAAGCGGAAAAAATGCAGTTTTTTACGATATCACATTAGAAGCTTCAAAAATAACAGTATTTCTCCACTATTTATATGGATATTATTATACATAATGTTAATAATAATGTTTTTATTAATAAACACCGAGTTACATGGCCCAACACATTTCAACTATGTCGATATTGCAGAAAAATGGCCCCTTAAATCTGGTACCAGCTGGAACTCAAACTAGACCAAAGCCTGTATCTTGAGTCCGTTGTATCCAGTTGTACGAGTATACGCAAGGAAGTGAGTAGCTGGGACTGCGTCTACAAATTCCAGATTTTGTAATGGGTAAAGATCCTAAAGACGCGTTTACTCTTTATGAGTGCGTAATCTGTTCGATGTTTTAGAGTTTTGTGCATTTTCAAGATGGCACTCAATATGAACAGTTGACGAACACGCACTGCACTGCACGCATGCACTCTTTGTATAGATCATCCGTCGGGTAACGGAAAGGTTTCCTTAACATGACTTTGAGCAGAGATCTCTGTTCTCTTTCGATCAGTATGAAATAACCTTACCTACCTACCTACATATAAACCTTCCTCTTCAATCACTCTATTTAATAAAAACTGCATCAAAATCCGTCGCGTAGTTTTAAAGATTCAAGCATACATAGAGATAGGGGCAGAGAAAGCGACTTTGTTTCATACTATGTACTAGTAGTGATTATCACAAGTCATATACAGGGCGTCCCACGGCCATGCCACATGGAGGGAAAGTATATTAAATATTGAAAGTAGGATATTTTACTAATGAGACTACTACTAATGTCTTAAATGAGATTAATAATCTTCCTGATGCAGATCGACGAAATTTCATATTCCAGCAAGATGGGGCTCCGGCTCATAACAGTAGGAGAACAGCCGAGTTTCTTAATGAATATTTTCCTTCCTGGATTGGCACTTTTGGACAGATTAGATGGCCACCGAGATCCCCTGATCTAACCCCACTTGATTTTTTTTTATGGGGTTATGTAAAAGATTTAGTTTACAGGAACCGGTACAACAGTGTGCAGGAGTTACAAAATGAACTTAGACGTATTATTTCAAACATCCACCATGCAAAAATAAGTAAATCGACTGGGAGAGAAATTGTCAAAAGAGTGAGACTTTGTATACAACAGAACGGATCACATTTTGAGCATTTGATAAATTATTTTTTTTTAATAAAATGATAAATTTTATGATCTTAGTTTCATTTAATATGCTAGGTTATTTAGGAAAAAATAATGATTATGAGTAGCCCTTTCAAACGCTATTATAAAATACATGTAATTTTTCTATCACATTTGGCGGGTTCGATTCCCGGTTGAGGTAGGCGATTTTCAAAAAATCTGTGAATGCAGTTCTACTTATTATTAAAAATAAAACGATGTCTTCTTTTAGTAAAATATCCTACGTTCAATATTTAATATACTTTCCCTCCGTGTGGCATGGCCGTGGGACGCCCTGTATATTTTTTAAGTAATATATTGATAAATAAGCAGAATACCTAGCTAAATTACAACGCCAATAGTAAATATGGTTCCTGGAAAATTTTAAGAGTTATTTACACTTGGATTGATCTGTTTTGGTGCGAAGGATATGATCGCACTATTTTATTTGGAGTCATATTAACATTACAACCACACAAGCATTGCTGAAATAGATAAGACGGAGGTATCTAAGCAGATGATCCTGGTATAGTGTCCCTGGCATATATATATAATAGGGGATGTATAGGGGGAGACATGATAAATGTACAATAGACAGAAATAATATGCTTTAAATGTCCCAATTGATTACTTTTCAAGTGTATTAGAAGTTTGACACGTGCATTGAAAGTAAGTAGTAATTGAAAGTAGCCTATAAAGCAATAACGTAAGGTGATTTCAAAATTTTACCAATTAGTAAACAGAATCATCTTGTGTAATTTTTTTAAATAGCTGTTTAATTGGTGTATGAGAGAGATCATGAGATTCTATGTTTGAAATGGCATCACGACCTAGGATTGAAATCTTGGGTGTATGTGGCGATGTATATATATATAAATATAAATATATATATATATATATATATATATATATATATATATATATTATATATATATATATATATATATATATATACAGGGAGAGGGGGAGAGAAAGGGATGCTTGGGTGGTTTGGCATGTGGAACGGATGGATGGAAAGTAGACTGACCAAAATGATTTATGAAGCTGGAGTGAGTGGGGATACGGGACGAGGAAGACCTAGGCGAACATATTTCGAACATGTATGAGGAATGTTATGAAAGTAGATGAAGCGAAAGAGATATGTAAAGACCGTAGCAAGTGGAAAGACGTAATCTCTGCCTACCCCCATGGGAAAAAGGCGTGAGTGTATGTATGTATGTATGTATGTATGTATGTATGTATATATATATATAGTTTATTGTTTAATATAAAATTATAGTCTTGTCGACTGTAATTTTATTTATTTATAGTCATCAATACAATTCTGATTTCTAGGAACTCACTCTGGAAGCGCACGTCTATTACTTTGAATTTTGTGAAAGCTTTTGTTCTGCTTCTTTAGAAATTCCTATTTTCATGTAAAAGAATAAGTTTTTTGGGCGGGAAGAAGTATATATAATAAGTAAATAAGAAATAAGTATACGAGTATATAAGGGTATAAAGAAGGCATATCTCATCAATATATATGTACATAAAAAATTTATGCCACTTTTCGTTGTAATTTTATAACTCAACAACGGGTTCACCTATACAAACCAAATATTTACGCTTTGTTCGGTCTATTTAGTAGATGGTTTATGTGAAGTTTGCACAAAATCGGTCGAGCGGTTTTTCATTTTTCACATTTTTTGTAACAAATGAATTCAATAAATGGCGGATAATTTTGTTAATGGGGATTTTTGTGTTGAAAATTTTAAGTTGACACTTTTATAAGACGGGTATCATGCTACCAAATTGAAACTTTTTTCTCTGATGTGTACATTTCGATTTATCAATCTCGTATGTACATCTAACGCTCCTACGGGGAAGGAAGGCATCGTGAGGCAACCTGCATACATCTGGGAGGAAATTTAAAGATGTATGTAGTCAACCAATCTGCATTGAGTCAGCGTGGTTGACCTTAATAACTCTAACATATTTAGGGTAGGCTCGTGCCCCTCGGTGGGGACGTATGTATATAAGCTGTAATGAATTATGATATTCTTTAAGAATGTTAAAAAAAACAGAAACTTAAAAAAAAAACCAACGACGTCAATAGACGTGACTTCAAAACCTGCTTGCGTCAAAATCTTTTTAATATTTTATTAATTTCCATTCATTAAACATTTTTTTTTAATTTATACATTGTGTCGACACTGATTTTTTTTTTTAAACGTACCTATATTTCACTACCGATGTTTCTAAGCTAAGAATTTATCTTATCAATCATTTGGGTATTATTATCATTCAATATGTGCGGGTTTTGAGCTATAATAGTCATTCCTTAGAAGAACTAGATAGATTCATTGTGTGTTCCAGAAGTCCTAAGTCCTTAATGAATCGGATGATTGTCTGTCCTTTTAGGAGTATAATATCGGCCGCATTCATTTGAGTAACTGAAACTATAAATTCCTCCTTACCCAAGCTTATCAACCAGCGTTTTAGAGGTTAATAGCTCACATGCCTAGGTAGTACTATCTTTCTTTCTTTCATGTATAAAGCTAATAAATTTGGCGACCTCTGTAGTCGAGTGGTTAGTACATTCAAAGTGCTGCAATCTCTGAGGTCTCGGATCCCGGTGGGGGCAGATGTTTGTTGGATGAATTTGTACCTTAATCCAGATTCTTAATATATTATATATGTCTATTAAATATATCTATCCCTATCCCTAGATCCCATTACACAAGTCTTATAGAGTTTACTTTGGGATAGGCTAATTAGTATAAGAAATATTTATTACAAGCTGGTGCCCGCGACTTCGTCTATGCAGGACACTTATCGTCATGTTTAAGAGAATTCACACTTTCTTTATAAATTGTAGCATATATGTTATTATTATTACTTATATTATTATTATTTCGCTTATATTACGAATATAGTAAATTTACATTAAAATACATTCAATAATTGTCACGTGAAAGAGTATCAAACATCCATCTATACTTACAAACTTTCACGTTTATTATATTACCTACTATTATTATTTATTTGTAACATATTTTTATTTATTTGTAACATATTTGGTCATTGAAGTCGACAATTTATTTATTACTTGGCACCGAAACTTATTTAGCCTTAAAGTGGACATGCCTATTCAATATAAGTCTATTCACGCTATAAATAGCCGGGTATGAAACACAGAGAGCTTTCTCAAATGATAAACAGTCCAGTACTGTATTTACGTAATAGGGTAGAAAACGAGCAAACGGATTAACTAATGGTAAATGATTACCACTACCCATGAACACCAGGAACATTAGAGGAGTCACTAGTGTGTAGCCAGCCTTTTGAAATGAAATATATTTAGCAAATAATAAAGGATCGCTGTTACAAGTAGGTAGTTACATAAAAATAATAACACATGATTAATCGGTGCATTATAAAATATGTATAAATACTAGTAACAGCAGAATAGATAACCCTCCGCATTAGTAACAACTGTGTTGCTGCTTTTATGAACATCTGCATGACTGTTAACTGCGTTTTAAATCGGAACTTCTTTTTTTGTAGGTTTGGACTTCGCATCGATATACAGCAAGTGACAATTCCTTCCAGAAGTAGGTAGTGCGAGGCCGAAAATTGCTATAAAAATTCCTACTGACAATCGTCTAGATGAGAGGGAATATTTTGTCGCATGGATTGATAGTGGTAACGGTAATCAATTCGAACAATTCCTCGGAGCAATCCCCGTAATATAAGAGATAGAGGATGGAGGAAGAGATGTAAGAGTTATGCATATAACGAGGCATTATGCATATAAGACATTATTTCAATATGCATAGAGTCCAAATTTGTATTATTATAATAGACGCAGAGTATACTATTTTCATGACACACTTAAAAATATTGAAAATATAGAATTTAAAATAAATATTTCTAAAATACCTATATAACATTATTAAAATATTTA
Source organism: Scirpophaga incertulas (assembly GCA_036419045.1). NCBI lineage: Eukaryota > Metazoa > Arthropoda > Insecta > Lepidoptera > Crambidae > Scirpophaga > Scirpophaga incertulas. The sequence continues at coordinate 25,606,195 of CM071631.1, read as the reverse complement.
ATTATATTATAATTAGAAAACATTATTTTGCTGTAATCGAAACATATTGTATATACGTGTATTATTCATGAATTATTAATTAAATCGCACAGTTTTACTGACATTTCCGTTTTCTTCTTCCAATATTAACAAAACTGCTATAAAAACAAAATAATTAGTTTCTTTTAAACTATCTATATTTTATTGCATCCTGTAAAAGTTGAAAAATAAAACTACAAATAAACAAACATACAGACACTTTCAAACTATTCACACAAACTTATTAAGTTCAAAAACAATGTGTAAACAATACTACACTACCTTTCCGAAGCGCAGATTCGCCCAAAGTCACTCACAAGCACTTAACGAACTCGTCCACTTTCACTTATGTTTTCACTTCATATTTCGAACGTCACTTCACTACACTTAACACACGTCCGCCTCCCGAAGGGCTGAAAGGCTCTATACCCCCACCCTTACAGCGGCTTGGTAATACGCATGCGCGGAAAGAAATTTATTCGCGATTTATTTCAGCACTTTTTCAGCGTTCTGATAACGTTTTTAACTTGTTAATAATGAATGTATACTCTTACTGCAAAAACGCATTTAACAGTATCGTTAGTGAGTCTCCTATGCACTACTGTTGTCTTGTTGCAGTATACTATCTTCTTGTCTTTCTGCAATATTTACAGTTGAAACTAAGTTGCTTTGAAACTGTTACGAAACGTGAGTTGCGTGTACTTACTTTGCTCTATAATATTATTTAAAATCTCAAATATGATAATAACGACTGGTTTTACACTATAGGGATAAATAAATATTTTTCTGTTTGATACCAATTGTTAAATGTATGGAACAGTTGTTTCTTTCAGTTAAGATTCGTTTAATTGGTCTCATTTGGCCTTTATAATGTTCTTTAACATATTAAAATAAGGCCGGTTATCATTATGATAATTATTCAATAAAATCACATAGCTTTATTTTATTGTTTTATACCAATAGTCAATATCGACTCGTTTAAAATGTATGTAACAGCAGATTTTTTTAGTTGAGCATTATTAGCAACACCCAATTAATAGCTCAGTGCATATAAGATCATATCTCGGAACGCGATAGAATTTTATTGTACAAAAACAATTTCCACGTTATCCGTATATAAATGTTTTATATATACTATTTTTGTAATAAAGCCTGTATATACAAAGTTATAGTGTATAATTCTAACAAGAACATAGAAAAATAGAAATTCCTACATATTCTATAGCGGATCAAACAAATCCCTAAAATTGCCATGTTAAACACCTACAAAGTAAATAAAAAATAGTGATGTTCTTAAGGTACAGTAAAACAGCTTTGAGCTCTAATTTCAATTTCAATAATAAGTTGAAATTTGCAACATACTGGGCACAGTTAAAAATGGAGCCGGCATGCGGTCGAGTTTAGCGGTGTCGCTGGCAACACTGAAGTGCGTTCAAAATTGACACGGGAGCGAGCCCGAAGTAAAAATCACTCTGATACGCGGTCAGTACACTGTATAGCCGTTTAGAAGCTACGAGTGATGCAAACGAATAAATAACTCGAGTGAATATAGGGCGAGAATAACTGAAAAAATATATGTGAAATAGCTGGGTTATACTATCACGCACTGTAATTCTTTTCCAGCAATCGCATCACAACTATTGAGTCCACAGATCACTAGTAAATTGTAACTTTCGAACACAGAGAGATTTCAACTTGATATTTTTAATAAATGTCAGATTTCGTAAACACTCACGTCGGTTGTCGGATTTGAACAGAAATATTAAGCCTGCTATCAGGAAGATGGCGTCAGTTTCTCACCCTTACCATCACCCAAAGACAATGAATGCTTCCAGAGTGAAAACAAAATTCCCCTCACCCAGGAAATGATTGCATTTACTTATGTATTTTTTTAACATTTATAACCAATTTTGTAAATATTCCCGATTTTCTAATAATATGTCTGAGTAGTAACATACATACATACATATAGACTACCATAGGCTGTAGGTAGTGTTTAGTTGATAGGCTAGTCATTTGCTAAAATCCAACATAACCACCAACCGTAGACTGGGCGCAGGTGGTATTTGGTGTATGGTCTACAAAAGTAGTGCCCCCTTGTGAGGATTCACTACCATCCCCCGTGGGAATTTTATATTTTTATTTTTGTGTGAAAATGTTAATGCGATTCACAGTTTTATAGTTTTGGAAGAAAGTGGCTGAGACATACGAACAGACAGAAAGACAGACATGACGAATCCATGAGGGTTGGCTTTGGAACGCTAAACACAATATTTATTTGTGTAAACTTTCTCCTTCGTTAAAAGGGAATCTTAAGTGTAGAATAAGCCCACATACATACAGTATGAAACCAGCGAAGCGGTAACGTAGATTGATCACTGTTCCCTAAGTACTGACCTGGATCATAACTTTTATTCCATCTAACATAAGATTGACGACGTTTGCTCTGTAGATGTTGGTAATGTTGATAAACTTTATTAACATTAGTCTAGCATACCTACTTAGGTGATTAGTTTTGCAGATCATTATTTCTATAGATCAGAGGTTCTCACTCTTGTGTTTTATAAGACTACTTAAAAAAATTGCTGGATCCTTTAGACCTACAGATACATTATCAGTTATCACGCATTTCTAAATCTCGAGAAAAAAATTAGATCTATAGATCTAAAAAAGGATTGACAAGTCGAGACATGTAAGACGCGTTGTACTGCATAAAGATTTTTTTATCGAAGTAGCAGTCGCTTCTTAAAATATTATCTTGCACACATTTTCTTGTTTATGATAGTGGATTTCCATTTTTTACGTAGAACCCCGTCGAGTCTCCCGTGGATCCCTGGGGTCTACCAATATGGGAAATACTGCTATAGACGATATAATGAGTCCACCCAAGACACCATCTTGGGTGGATGGCGCTTCCGTACATTAATAACCGCACCCTGATTGCTTAATGGGTTAATAGGGTGGATACTCGTATCCTTTTTATTCTATATTAATTTATGAGCACACTAGCTGAGAAATATTGTAGAAGGAATGAAAATACATAGACAAATGTGCGGCGTTGAAGCAGATCGTTTAAAAAATTAATTATTAATTTATTAATTACGCTACTGATTAGAAATGTCATAACTTCGCCAAGTAATAATAATATCGCATAATTTGTTTGATCATATAAACACAATTCTCGATAATTTTATTATTTGTAAGTATATATGAATACTTTAATTATAAAAAAAATATTACATTTAATGTGAGAAGACGTAAAAAAAAATCTTAATCCGCCATTTAATAAAATAGTGTTATACACTGTCTTAAATTGATGCTGACTGAGGCCACCACATTCTTAGCTAAAACTAAGACCCGTATTACAAAACGAGACTGAAACTCAAATGTACTTAAGTACAGTTAAAGAGGAATGTAGGCACCAACTCGTTGGAGTGACCAAATTAGATCTCAGTTGTAGAGGCCATAAGGGACAGAATTGCCTGGCAAAGTCACATGTGAAGAGTGATGACTATCGGACTAGACCAGACCTTAACCAATTTTAGACTAGCCTACTTCAACTAGTAAGAAAAATTAACTAAATTTACCTCAACATAACAATGAGTAGATATATCGACGACCTCCGTAGTCGAGTGGTTAGTACACCGGTTCAAGGTTATTTTTATTTTTTATAGGATAGAGTAGCAAACGAGCAAACGGATCACCTGATGGTAAGCGATAACCGCTGCCCATAGACACCCGCAACACCAGAGGAGTCAGGAGGATGCGTTGACAGACTCATGCATGAAAGCCAATTCGGCTTTACCAAAGGCAAATCCACTACCGACGCCGGAACAGCACTTATGAAACATGTTTTTGACGCATGGGATCAATATTGGGTCCTCTACTGTTTCTAATATATATAAATTTCTTTGCAGATGATACTTCTTTACTATTCAAAGTTGATAGACAAAAGGAATGTTATGACGATGTAAATAGTGCTCTCTCAAGAGTTCTGTATTGGTTCACAACAAATAATTTGTCTTTAAATTCTAAGAAAACAAAATGTATCAAATTCTCTTTGCCCAATGTAAGGCAGGTTGATACTCGTATAAATATGAATGGTGATGTCATTGACTTAGTAAACAATACTAAACTTAGGCATTACGTTAGATTCACGACTACAGTGGGATCCACATATTGAAGCCTTGGCAATCAAACTTAGTTTAGCGGCTTACGCAATAAAAAAGATTGGATTTTTAACTAATGTTGAAACGGCAAGAATTGTTTATTTCAGCTACTTTCATAGTGTTATGTCCTATGGATTGCTGCTATGTGGATCAGCGGCTAACATTGAGATTCCTTTTACAAAAAAGAGCGATTCGTGCTATTTACTATTTACGGGCTAGAGAATCTCTAAAAATTGTTCAAAGAAATTAAATTTTTACTTCAGCTAATCTAGCTAGTAATATATATATATTATATATATATATATATATATATATGATATTTCGTTTTTGTGTATAGAAACTATTTATTATTATTATTTCATGTAAGTCGGGGCTGATGTGCATCACTGCGACTATTAAGATCTATTGTGACAAGCCTCCTATGTAGGTTCCATGTAGGCCCTAGTAGCTCCTTAACTGGGCACTGACAAGAAAGATAGGATGTTCCCAGTTCGATTGTTTTTATTTCATCTGGGTCAAGGATGTGTTCCCCAGGTGTCTGTTTCTTTGTGAATCAGCGGTTCACAGTAGCACAAGAGGTGTATTGGTGTTTCACGCTCTTGTTCGCAGACTCTGCATGTGTATGTGTATGTGTGTGTGTATAGAACTATAATAAATTCAATAAAAACAGTGATCTACATAATGTGAATACTAGAAACAAAATAAACTTGCCGTTCCAATGTTCAGACTCCATAAAACTAGCCTTTATATAAATCTTAAAATCCATATCAAAAAGACACTCATGAGTAAAGGTTATTATAAAGTAAGTAACTATCTAAATGATCACACTATTTGGGAATAAGGATACTATTCATAGAGCCATGTTTGATAACAACATTATTTATAATATTGTATTATTTTTTTTATGTGTATACATACGAAGTAATCGTATTAGGTATGATTGTATCTCAATTTTGTATTATTTTTAATATTATATTATATTATTATAATTATTAAAATTGAAAAGAGGAAATAAAAAATAGACCTTCAGAGTTTCTTGCCTGTTCTCCTCGAGAAGGCTCTCCCAATTTCCGATCAGATGTAGCGTCAATTTTTTTTCTTGTTCGTACGTACGGACAAGGTTTTTCTTTTTTTAAGTTTTTTTTTGTTTTGTTTAAATTTTGACGTCAATAAGTGCCTGTAAAGGTCTATGTTGAATAAATATTATTTTGATTTGATTTTTTATATTGTTGCCGGCCTTTTAAATGGGAATATGCAATTTTTTTGAAGGTATCGATATCGCGTCGGTTCGGAAATACTGCAGGCGATAATCTTTCCACAGTTTAGTAGTGCGTGGCAGAAAGGTGTCGCCATCTCTGAAGTTATGTAATGTGGGGGCAGATTTATATGATGAATGCGAGCATATTTACCTTAGTCATAGTTGTTAATATGTATATCTATCAAAAATACTTATATGTGTATAATATATTTATGTCTATTCGTTAGCTTAGATCCCATAACACAATAGTTACGTAAAAAGCCAAATATTTTGACTATAGCAAAGAACATAGTGAAAAATAAGTCCATTTACAGTTATAGATACAATGTTTTTTTTTTAAGTGAAAAGGAAGTTGAGTTCAGACTATTTATCTGAGACCAGCTTCTAATTGACAACTCTGTTAAAATACAAGGACCAAAAAAACCCTTGCTGGTTCATTTCAGTACAAGGTCTCCCGTCATCAACTTGTGAACTAATGGCGTAGCATCTTTCATGTGCAAAAGTGATTATAAAATTCAAATTTGAAGAATAAGTTTTCGATTTTGATTTTAACAAGCCGCTTACAGAGATAGATTCTTGTAAGTGTAATAAATATTTTTATGTCCTCCTTTTTTTACAATTTTCTATTACTAAAATTGTTTATACATGTTTATGCATGTTTAAATTAAACAAAGACTTATATAAGTTGAGCACACATAAAGAGCAGCTCTTATGAACAATGCTCAAAAAGCAAAAGAGAACGAGGTATTCAGTGTTTATAGAGTGTTTATTTCAAAATTGGTCCCTGATGTTCATAATGACCCACGCTGCTTAAGTGAAAATGCTGATATTCTCAAACAGCATATACGTACATACATAGACTCGATTATCGACTGTCAAACAGCTTATGTTCGCCGTTTCCTTGCATCTTTTAACAATCTTGTATGCAGTGGGACTCAAGAGGTTAAGGCCAGCATATTCAAATGTGTGGCTAAAAGGAACGAAAGGACCATATTCCAACAAAATTGTCACTATTAGTGAAATGTAGCACCGATTTAAATCGCATAGATCGTGCTTCAAAATAATGCTGAGACTCAATTTAATCCTTAAGCCGATTGCGATGAGGCTCTTATTCGTATATTATAATTGTAAGCAAATTCAACATCCAAAATACTTACTTATTTAATTAACTGTTAATACCAGTGAATAAGGTCCATTTTGGTTTACCAAAGTAACGTGTGGAGAATGTTGAAATATTCGATTGGAATGTACGCACGTAACACGTTTTGTTGAAGACGCCGCTACGAGTCTCGCCCAAGTCGAATAATTTGTTTGCATTTTTCTTATTATTTTCTCTTATATTTACTAAATATGTCCGCGGCTTTAATAGTAATTTTTAATTATTTAAGCAATTTTTTTACACACAGGATACGTACATATACAATTAATAGTACAAGTACGTAAACGTTTTGATAAATTTACATATTACAATTTATATACAAATTTTAACCCCCTTTTCTCTATTGTCATCTTACGAATACGAATTTTCATTTAAATCGGTTCAATAGTTTTATCGCGAAAGTGCAACAAACAGACAAACACATTCATAATATTTGTATAGGTTTTTTCATTTTTAATAAAATGAATAAGCAGATATATACATTTGTACGCGTGTTTTATTCGTAGCCAATTTTTATAAATTTTTAATAAGTTTTCTAAACTTAACAAGTAATTAAGTAATTTCAGCTTAACAAAAGAAAGGTGAGAAAGAGAATGAAGAGACATCTTGAAATATTCGAATGGAAAGGATAATGTTCAGTTGTCAAATATTCCTTTCCTTTACTTGTGCTATATGACATTGCTTCTTGCCAAATTTCATGATTTTAGGTTAATGGAAAGTACCCTATAGGTATTGATTTCCTTGCAAATGCCAAAATATGCAATATAAATGGAACATAAACGGTTATATCTTTTTATTGCGTTGATTTAGACATTTGATTTTTTCACTGCTTTGAGAGATGACCTGAGTATGTGATATTAATTTCAACTTGATGTCTCGACGCGTTTCTGAGAAAAAGGGTCTTACAGACATCAAAGTGATCCGAAGATTTTTACCGAAAGATTTTTACCTTCGGAGGCAAGAAACCCTAAAAACTAAGCAAACTTTCAAAACATAAACCAAGTGTCCAACATAAAAATCAAAATCAAAGCAAAATCAAGCACATCTGGGCAATATTCTAATGTAATATAATACACATATAAATCTCAACGTACCTAATTAACATTATACATGTTAATTAGGTTTTTCAATTTATTCATACTTATATTGAAATTAAGTATATTTACATCGCGACCTACTTAAATTATGATTAATATCCAAAAAATTACTATTGGACTTAGTGTTAAATTAATACAGCTATTGCGTGCTAATATTACCTCCATAAAGTTAAAATCCCTAAATAAAAATAGGGATTAAAAAATGTAGTACGAATACACAAGAAAGTACTCTTCTCAGTTCCAGAATCCTGTCTGAAACGGCAAACGTTGCGTCATTAATAAAAATCAATTCAGCGAAATCCAAGCCTGCCAACCCCCCCACGCCCCCCACATTATTATCCTTTTAAAACTCAAATCTCGCTAAGCATCCGTCATTTCTAGCTGTCACGTTGTGCATTTCCAGCAGAAATACTTTACTTTGAAATCAGAAGTTCGCTGTATCTTCCAATTGCTTCCGTTTATATTTATGCTTTGCTAAGTACTGGTTTCCTAATCGGAAGGCCCAGAGTCGATTCTACCATGTGCATGTGTTTTTCAAATTTAATGTATACTTAACCTAGTGATTGTATCAACGTACAAAGAAATTCAGATGTATACATGTACATCGGAATTTCTTTTCACGTTGATTGTTGATTGATGCATATTGGTGTCTAAAAAAGAAATTATATTAGAAGGTACTAAGTTAATTGGTTCAAAGGAAGTCCACCTTTCTCAGATTTCTTCAAGCCAACACTAGATAGTTTTGTAAAATTTTAAATAAAAATTTGCGGGGTCACAGTATTTATATATAATTGTTTTTAAAATATAAGCGTCATATTTATACTACATACAATTCATATATTATTCAAATAGATATGATTAATTAATTTGATACACCCATACATAATCATAAATATATAAATATACACACATATATATGTAAATATGTCCCAACATTTCCCTTCACTGCTCTGCTCCTATTAATTGTAGCGTGATGAAAAGTATACTATAACCAGCTCAGGAGTATGAAAAATAATTGTACCAAGTTTCGTTAAAATCCGTATAGTAGTTTTTGTTGCTACAACGGTTATACAGACAGACAAACAAAAATTTTACTGATTGTTATTTTAGCATCAGTATCGATCCCTAATCACCCCCTGGTAGTTGTTTTGGAAATATATTTCATGTACAGAATTGACCTCTCTACAGGTTTATTATAAGTATATATAAAACAATATTTTTATATCTCTTAATATTTAGTGTTAATATGACATTGTACAAAGGACATCATTCATTTTTGGCCCAACTGTGAACAGCGTTTTTGAAAAATAAGAAAATATTAGATAAATATTAATGACCATTTGGTAGTATCAAAGATTTCTAATAAAAAGCAAAATTTTAATAGGTATTAGACTTGTCTCTAACACACAACACACGTTAATGGTCTTGTCTATGGAATATAGAACGAAAAAATGTGGTGTCAGAATCTATGGTCCGACTAGGGATGAACATATAATTAAGAGCTTTAAAAAGTATCGATATTTTCCCGTCAATACTGGCCGGTCCCACTTTTGGCGAACCGTGCCTACTTCTAGCGCTTATGCCCTCTCCATGGGGCAGTGCTAACCGTACCTCTCCTGAGGTGCGGCCCTCGTCAATAAAGCCAGTAGGGTCATTAGGACCAAAGGCTTAGGCTGAGTTTAGTCGGTAGGTCTGGTGGGTCGAGCCGCCTCGATTCACCAGGAGTCCGACATAATCAACGCATCCCTGCTTGCTGTGTTGCGTTGGTATCCATGATGGATTCTCAGCCTCCTCTCCTGAGGAAAAAAAAAAAAATCGATATTTTTATTGGCCCTTAAGTCCATATTAATAAAGTTAGTTAAGCCTGATTTAGTTTATCCAAGATTTTTTCTCTTTCATACTTATGATATTTTTGAAAAAGATGAAACGAGACAACAATATAGATTAACTAAACTAGACTTAAACAATCTTTATTAATACGGGCCTTAAAGTTAAGCCCGACTTAGTTAAACTACTTTTTTCTCTTTCTAACTTATGATATTTATGGAAAGATGAAACGAGACAACAACATGGGTTAACTAAACCTGGCTTAAAAAATCTTTGGTAAAACGGATCATTGAATATACGATTTGTTCTTTTATCGCCACAAGTTTATAAAAATCATAATAATTTTATCAGTTTAGATTTAAAAAAAAAAGTAAAATCACAAGACATAAATCAATACTTTTCATTTATTTATGTTTGATGAAAGGCAAATAGATTAATCAACAGTCTTGTGTAATGTACTCGTACAGTAGGCAACTAAGCCCATTTTTTCAGTACTCAAAATATTTAATCAATAAAAATAAAACTTAATTATATTAACTTATATTTTTGTTGCTTTTGTTCATTTAAATACAGTTTGTTATTAATTATTGATGGTACATATTTATATGTGCAACATTTTTCAAACTACGTGTATAAAAAATACATATTTATTACACAAGTATAGAAATCTAAATAAATAATCCATTAAATATTACTACTGTAACTGTATTGTCGGTCGGAGGACAGTTGGTTGTTGCGCCCATGTTATGTCAATTACGTGATTTCTGGGGTGGGCGACGTATGAAAATGTCCGCCCCCCAGCCCAGTTTTTAGATAATGTTTTACTAACATAAGAATCTGAATAAATGCTATAAATAACACTAAGTAATTTTATTATAACCTTTAATACTCTTTAATTAATTAATGATCAAATGAAAATAACAGCATTAAAAATGTGTTGACGGCGTCTAAAACGGGTAAGTTTTACATCGGTTTTTTCTCTTATGGTGCATCTGGATACTAAAAAACACGTGTAGAATGCTTCTATAATCTTTAATATACAATATTAAATAAAATACAAGTGAAAATTTTACTGTTCAAGTTGGGCCCAAAGGTCCATACAAGGTGAATGGTGTCTCTTGTGACACTACTAGACAGGGTGATCTGATATCGCCGTAACTGTCCACAATTATGCTGGAGGAGTGTTTAAGCATAAAGTCTAGAAATGACAGGATATTAATATAAACGACGAACACAAGTTGTAGAATTTAATGAGCAATCTTTGGAGATTATTTTAAGAGCATACGAAAATAATCTTGTGTACATTCATAAAAATGTGATCATTTCTTAAGTAATTCTCGTAAGCTCTTTTTACTATTTTATAGAAAATATCTGCGCCAATAATTGAAAATATTCTATAATTGAGAGTCGGAATCGCCCATTAAGAATTTCATAACAACAAGTGACGATTTATGACGTATAAAAAAAAATACTCGCGAGGGACACCTCTGGTGTTGCAAGTGTCCATAGACTACGGTGACCGCTTTCCATCAGGCGGGCCGAATGTCTGTTTGCCATCATCGTGGTATAAAAAAAATATAAAAAAACTTCTTACTAGATACCGTTCAAACAATTCGGCGGAAGTTTGCATGGTAAAATACATATATATATATATATATATATATATATATATTATTATATATATATATATATATATATATATATATATATATATATATATATATATATATATATATATATATATATATTTTATTACTTTTATCAATTTCTTATTTTAGAAGTTACTGGACGACGATATTTTCTACCACTTTGGAAGTATCTCTCGCGCAAATTATTGAGTATAAAAAAATAAAAATAGAAACCTCAATATAATTTTCGAATTATATTGAGGTTTTATTCATAGATACTCCACACATATAGGTTTGATGAAAAAATGGGGAACTTCCATTATTTTTTTGAATGTCGCAGAAAAACGCAGTTCACAGTATACATCTACTTCCCACGATTCAACAGTACCTATATAGTTCTTTCAGTTTCGGAAAAAGTGGCTGTGACATACGGACGGACAGACAAACATGACGAACCCCAGTTTTGTTTTTTACTATTTGGCTAAGGAACCTTAAAAATGGGAGGGAAAACGTTTTGCTCCGGGTTATTTTATAATTGAGAGCGCTTATGGAGTCAAATCGTATTTTAGGAGCTCTCTTACAATAATTATATGAAGAAAAAGAAAATGATCGGTTTTTGTTTATTGAATTTATAGCGCTATATAATAGTATAAGCGCGAAAGCTTGTAATAATAATAATAAAAATGGATGGATGTTTGTTCCTTTACGTAGAACTACTAAACGAATTTTTAGAAACTTTACAATTATATAGTTTATACATCAAACTAGCTGTGCCAGCGACTTCGTCCGCGTGGAATAGTTATTTTGATCATCATATTTATTTTTGAAAACAACCACCTCAGCTGTTACCCGATCATGACAACGCGACATATCCAAATTTGATTACCATAAAAACGATTCTAGTGAGGTAACATTAAAATATAGACATATACTTTCGCGGACATTTTTTTAGATCATTTTAAGAGGAATAATTTTTTCACACATATTTTTTTGGTATCTAGAACCGTTTTCGCAGCGCACACAACGGAAGCCCTCAAAGATGAATAATTTTCCCCTTTTTTTTCCACATTTTCCATTATTTCTTCGCTTCTATTAGTCGCAGCATGATGTTATGTAGCCTAAAGCCTTCCTCGATAAATGGGCTATTCAATAAAAATTCATTTAATAGTTTTTATGTGAAATAGTAACAAACATCCATCCATACACACTTTTGCGCTTATAATATTTGGATAAAACTCGTTCTTTTAAAATTATGAATGAACAAAACACTTAACACGACTTTCGTGACTTCACTTCGTTTTATGAAAAGGCAGCGACTTTTTCACCCGAATGAGCGACACAGAGAGGTAATGTGTTTATGCCACATATATATATGTATCAGCCTTTACACTTTACAGAGCAAACGCGTAGGCTGATTTTGATGGTTCTTACGTGTATCAGTTAAAAAAAAATTGGTGATAATTCTGAAGATACGCCGGGCCCGGCATTAATGCATGGCTTGGCAAAGCAGAGGTGAAACGGTGAGTTGTTTTCAGTAAAATAGCTTCAATTATTCTCTAGGTTAAATAGTTTCGAAGCCTGTTCAATATAAATAAATAATCAAATATTATTTCTTCACAATATTGTAACAAATAGAATTTAAGTACAAGCCATTGAAATTTGCCATTGTTGAAAAGTTAACGAGCAAGCGACCCAGGGTCAAGATTGCGGTTTTAGCTATAAGTGAATGTGGGAATTTTATATAAATGACCACGCTTGGGTTCAAGATGTCATAGTTAAGACACTTGTAATGAAAGTTCTAATATTGTGATCGTTGTACGTCCGAAATGAAAATTTATTTCTTTTCCATTTTTATATTAAGCAAGATGGCGATCTCAATCCAAAGTTGTATTTAAGTGTATCGATAACGTATCCATAGTATACAAATACTATCTGTCCATGAGAGGTCTCAGATTATGAATTGACTTCTGTTCGAAAATGATTAGTCTGCGAGACTTTGTGCGTTTCTATACAACTTTTCAGAGTTTCGGAGTAAACCATCGTAACCGGTGTGAAGTTAGCAGCCAAAAGTAGCAGCCACTGCATAACTCGACCAATTTAAAATGTCGATTTTAAAACATATATTAATTCTAAGATTTTGCGTCTAGAATGCTAATTAATATCGACGACATCAAATTTATGAAGATATCTAGGGGATAGATTAGCTAAATCACCCAGCAGCCACTTCTATGTCTTGAAAATGTTCCGTATTATTTGCAAATTATAAAGTTGGATTTTAGAAAATTTCTACTTCAAAAACAAAGCCGCGTACCACTTTAATATCTATTAGATATTGTAGGTTTATGCCTGTTCTATCAAAAGACATCAAATTTATGAAGATATCTAAGGGATAGATTAGCTAATTCACCCAGCAGCCACTTCTATGTCTTGAAAATGTTCCGTATTATTTGCAAATAATAAAGTTGGATATTAGAAAATTTCTACTTCAAAAACAAAGCCGCGTACCACTTAAGGATCTATAAGATATTGTAGGTATATGCCTGTTGTATCAAAAGACATCAAATTTATGAAGATATCTAGGGGATAGATTAGCTAAATCACCCAGCAGCCACTTCTATGTCTTGAAAATGTTCCGTATTATTTGCAAATTATAAAGTTGGATGTTAGAAAATTTCTAGCTCAAAAACAAAGCCGCGTACCACTTAAGGATCTATTAGATATTGTAGGTATATGCCTGTTCTATCAAAAGACATCAAATTTATGAAGATATCTAGGGGATAGATTAGCTAATTCACCCAGCAGCCACTTCTATGTCTTGAAAATGTTCCGTATTATTTGCAAATTATAAAGTTGGATTATAGAAAATTTGCAGCTCAAAAACAAAGCCGCGTACCACTTTAGGATCTATTAGATATTGTAGGTATATTTATGTTCTATATCAAAAACATCAAATTTATTAAGATATCTAGGGGATAGATTAGCTAAAATCGCCCAGCAGCCACTTCTATGTCTTGAAAATGTTCCGTATTATTTGCAAATTATAAAGTTGGATTTTAGAAAATTTCTACTTCAAAAACAAAGCCGCGTACCACTTTAGTATCTATTAGATATTGTAGGTATATGCCTGTTCTATCAAAATTCATCAAATCTATGAAGATATCTAGGGGATAGATTAGCTAAATCGCCCAGCAGCCACTTCTATGTCTTGAAAATGTTCCGTATTATTTGCAAAGTATAAAGTTGGATGTTAGAAAATTTCTAGCTCAAAAAAAAAGCCGCGTACCACTTTAAGACCTATTAGGAATTGAAGGCAATATTTCTGTTCTATCAGAGGACATCCAAGTTGAAAAGATATCCAGGGGATAGATTAGCTAAATCACCCAGCAGCCACTTCTATGTCTTGTAAATGTTCCGTATTATTTGCAATGTATTAAGTTGGATATTAGAAAATTGCTATCTCAAAAACAAAGCCGCGTACCACTTTAGGACCTATTAGGTATTAAAGGCATATTCCTGTTCTATCAGACGACATTCAATTGAAAAGATATCCAGGGGATAGATTAGCTAAATCACCGAGCAGCCACTTCTATGTCTTGAAAATGTTCCGTATTATTTGCAAATTATAAAGTTGGATGTTAGAAAATTTCTAGCTCAAAAACAAAGCCGCGTACACTTGGGACGCTATTAGGTATTAAGGCATATTCCTGATCTATCAGACGACATTCAATTGGAAAAGATATCCAGGGGATAGATTAGCTAAATCACCGAGCAGCCATTTCTATGTCTTGAAAATGTTCCGTATTATTTGCAAATTATAAAGTTGGATGTTAGAAAATTTCTAGCTCAAAACAAAGCGCGTACCACTTTGGGACCTATTAGGTATTGAAGGCATATTCCCGGTTCTATTAAAAAAACATTCAACTTAAGAAGATATCTAGGGGATAGGTTAGCAAATCAACGAGCAGCCACTTCTATGTGTTGAAAATGTTCCCTATTATTGCAAATTATAAAGTTGGATTTTAGAAAATTTCTAGCTCAAAAACAAAGGCGCGTACCACTTTGAGACCTATAAGGTATTGAGGCATTTTCCTGTTCTATCAGACGACATCCAAGTTGAAAAGATATCCAGGGGATAGATTAGCTAATTCACCCAGCAGCCACTTCTATGTCTTGAAAATGTTCCGTATTATTTGCAAATTATAAAGTTGGATGTTAGAAAATTTCTAGCTCAAAAACAAAGCCGCGTACCACTTTGGGACCTATTACGTATTGAAGGCATATTCTGTTCTATTAGAAAACATTCATTTAAGAAGATATCTAGGGGATAGATTAGCTAAATCGCCCAGCAGCCACTTCTATGTCTTGAAAATGTTCCCTATTATTTGCAAATTATAAAGTTGGATGTTAGAAAATTTCTGGCTCAAAAACAAAGCCGCGTACCACTTTGGGACCTATTAGGTATTGAAGGCATATTCCTGTCTATAAAAGACATTCATTTAAGAAGATATCTAGGGGATAGGTTAGCTAAATCGCCCAGCAGCCACTTCTATGTCTTGAAAATGTTCCGTATTATTTGCAAATTATAAAGTTGGATGTTAGAAAATTTCTAGCTCAAAATAAAGCCGCGTACCACTTTGGGACCTATTAGGTATTGAAGGCATATTCCTGTTCTATTAGAAAACATTCAATTTAAGAAGATATCTAGGGGATAGATTAGCTAAATCGCCCAGCAGCCACTTCTATGTGTTGAAAATGTTCCGTATTATTTGCAAATTATAAAGTTGGATGTTAGAAAATTTCTAGCTCAAAAACAAAGCCGCGTACCACTTTGGACCTATTAGGTATTGAAGGCATATTCCTGTTCTATAAGAAGACATTCAATTTAAGAAGA
The DNA here is from genome assembly GCA_036419045.1 of Scirpophaga incertulas. Lineage (NCBI taxonomy): Eukaryota > Metazoa > Arthropoda > Insecta > Lepidoptera > Crambidae > Scirpophaga > Scirpophaga incertulas. Next base: position 25,590,148 of record CM071631.1, on the reverse strand, counting down.
TATCTAGGGGATAGCATTAGCTAAATCGCCCAGCAGCCACTTCTATGTCTTGAAAATGTTCCGTATTATTTGCAAATTTTAAAGTTGGATTTTAGAAAATTTCTATTCAAAACAAACCGGCGTACCACTAAAGGGTCTATAACGATATTGTAGGTATATTCCTGTTCTATCAGAAATTCATCAAATTTATGAAGATATCTAGGGGATAGGTTAGCTAAATCGCCCAGCAGCCACTTCTATGTGTTGAAAATGTTCCCTATTATTGGCAATTATAAAGTTGGATTTTAGAAAATTTCTAGCTCAAAAACAAAGGCGCGTACCACTTTGAGACCTATAAGTATTGAAGGCATTCCTGTTCTAGAAAAGACATCAAACTGATGAAGATATCTAGGGGATAGCTTAGCTAAATCGCCCAGCAGCCACTTCTATGTCTTGAAAATGTTCCGTATTATTTGCAAATTATAAAGTTGGATGTTAGAAAATTTTTAGCTCAAAAACAAAGCCGCGTACCACTTTAGGACCTATTAGGTATTGAAGACATATTCCTGTTCTATTAGAAAACATTCAATTTAAGAAGATATCTAGGGGATAGATTAGCTAAATCGCCCAGCAGCCACTTCTATGTCTTGAAAATGTTCCGTATTATTTGCAAATTATAAAGTTGGATGTTAGAAAATTTCTAGCTCAAAAACAAAGCCGCGTACCATTAAGGACCTATTAGGTATTGAAGGCATATTCCTGTTCTATTGAAAACATTCAATTTAAGAAGATATCTAGGGGATAGATTAGCTAAATCGCCCAGCAGCCACTTCTATGTGTTGAAAATGTTCCGTATTATTTGCAAATAATAAAGTTGGATATTAGAAAATTTCTACTTCAAAAACAAAGCCGCGTACCACTTAAGGATCTACAAGACATTGTAGGTATATGCCTGTTCTATCAAAAGACATCAAATTTATGAAGATATCTAGGGGATAGATTAGCTAATTCACCGCAGCAGCCACTTCTATGTCTTGAAAATGTTCCGTATTATTTGCAAATAATAAAGTTGGATATTAGAAAATTTCTACTTCAAAAACAAAGCCGCGTACCACTTAAGGATCTATTAAGACATTGTAGGTATATTCCTGTTCTATCAAAAGACATCAATTTATGAAGATATCTAGGGGATAGATTAGCTAAATCACCCAGCAGCCACTTCTATGTCTTGAAAATGTTCCGTATTATTTGCAAATTATAAAGTTGGATTGTAGAAAAATTTCTAGCTCAAAAACAAAGCCGCGTACCACTTAAGGATCTATTAGATATTGTAGGTATATGCCTGTTCTATCAAGACATCAAATTTATGAAGATATCTAGGGGATAGATTAGCTAAATCACCCAGCAGCCACTTCTATGTCTTGAAAATGTTCCGTATTATTTGCAAATTATAAAGTTGGATGTTAGAAAATTTCTAGCTCAAAACAAAGCGCGTACCACTTAAGGATCTATTAGATATTGTAGGTATATTGCCTGTTCTATCAAAAGACATCAAATTTATGAAGATATCTAGGGGATAGATTAGCTAAATCACCCAGCAGCCACTTCTATGTCTTGAAAATGTTCCGTATTATTTGCAAATAATAAAGTTGGATATTAGAAAATTTCTACTTCAAAAACAAAGCCGCGTACCACTTAAGGATCTATTAGATATTGTAGGTATATGCCTGTTGTATCAAAAGAC